>JZKD02S1890203.1:39801-56857 GCA_000966675.3 Picea glauca
AAATTACGAACCTCTTTATCTTTCGGGGCCCACATAGTACAAATGTAACCAGCCCAGGTGGTGGCACGTGGCATGCCTAGAAAGGTGCATCAACCACTTTGTTCTCCATTCCTTTGATGTGCTTAATATCAAAGTCATACTCACAGAGGAATTCCAACCATCTACTCTTCCTAGCATTCAAAGTTGGTTAATCAAACAAATAATTCAGACCATTATGGTCTGTCCTCAACTCAAACCTCTTTCCCATGAGGTAGTGCCTCCACTTATTTAAGGCATGCACTATGGCTGCCAACTCCAAATAATGAGTGGCATAGAGCCTTTCATGCTCTTTCAATTTTCTGGATTCAAAACATATCACAAACCCATTCTAGCTGAGGACTCCACCAAGTCCTTCTTTCCATGCATTTGTGAAAATCACAAAATATTCATTTGGATCAGCAATCTTCATAATTGGAGCACATATTAACAACTGCTTCAATTGTTGGAAGCTCTTTTCACATTCTGTTGTCCATTGAAACTTCACTGCCTTCCTTTGTAAGGAAGTGATTGGGTGAGCAATTCTCGAAAACTCTTCAATGAATCTTCTATAGTAGCCAGCTAGACCCATGAAGGATCTGACTTATGTCACATTCTTAGGTGTTTTCCACCCTTTTATGGCCTCAATATTTTCAGGGTCCACTACTATCCCTTCTTCGGATATGATATGCCCCAATTAGTGAATTATGTTTTGATAAAATGGGCACTTGCTCAATTTGGCATATAATTGGTGCTCTCTTAACACTTGTAACACCATTCTCAAATGATGCTCATGCTCTTATTCTAACTTAAAATACACAAGGATGTCATCCAAAAATACAATGAAAAACTTGTCTAAATATTTTCGAAAAACACCATTCATCAAACACATGAATACAGTTGGTGCATTTGATAATCCAAATGGCACCACTGTGAATTCGCAATGACCATACCTTATCCTGAAGGAAGTATTACTGATTTCTTCATATTTTATCCTTACTTGATGATATCCTAACCTGAGGTCAATCTTTGAGAATATATTTTCATCCTTTAATTGATCAGAGAGATCATCGATCCTTGGAAAAGGATACTTGTTCTTTACAGTCACTTTGTTCAATTGTCTGAAATCGATGCACAATCTCAATGTCCTGTATTTCTTCTTCACGAACAAGACTAGGGCACCCCAAGGTGACACACTTGGGCATATATACCCCTTCTTTAGTAGCTCTTCAAGCTACATTTTCAACTCCTTCAGCTATGGTGTACTCATTTTGTTGGGAGTCTTTGATATTGGAGCTACCCCAGGCATCAAATTTATAGAGAAATCAATATCTCTCTTTGGGCGTAGTCCTAGTATCTCCTTGAACACATCCTCAAAATCTTTTAGGACTGAGTGATCCTCCATATTTGGCACCTTATCCTTAGGTTCTTCTTCGATATGGGCTGCAAATATTTGGCATCCCTTCTTGTAACACTTCTTCAGTTGCATTGTTGAGATCCCTCGGACAGTAACTACCCTAGGAATTCCTTGGACTACTCTTGGGTTCCCTTCCTCATCCAGGAAAGTAATGCCTTGTTATGACAGTCTAGGACAGCATGGTGTTGGTCCAACCAATCCATACCAATTAGATATTCATATGAACCTAATGGTGGGATGTTCAAATCTGCCTTGGTACTTATCCCATTCATGTCCACTAGACATGATTTGACTAGCTCAACAACTTTTCTCTTAGATCTTATAGCCAAATGTACAAACCAATATTTCTCATGATTTCTTCTTGGAAAATGCAATATTTCCACTACCTTGGGATCTATATAGATATGACTATCTCCTTAATCTATTAAAATGGTAAATGCATGGTTATTGATCATACCTTCTACTTCAATCATGTGTGATTGAATCTCTTCTTGCTTGTTGTCTAGGGCTGCATAGATCCTCAGTACACTTCTTCCCATGTCCTCTACTATTTATGCTTGATGTACATTGTGGACAACTCTCACTTTGTAACTTTTGTAAGGACAATCTCTATACTTATGGTCTCCTTTATAGCCCCAACATTGAATGGGTGTCTTCCTTGTCCTTTTCCCACCTACCTCAGCCATTCTATACTCTTTAAAAGATGGTTGTCCTTGAGGATTGTTTATGAAAAAGGGTGGCTTGTTCCCCTTCTTCCTCTGTTCTTTCTTAAAGTTCTTCTGTCCTCCTAAGCCTTCTAGAAAGTAGGATTTCATTTTTGTTGATCATATAAGCATTTTTCTCTCCTTATGGTTTCTTCCAGAGTCTTGGGATCATCATATTGGATTTTATCACTGATGAATGATGGAATCCCACTCAAGTACCTCTGAATCTTCACTGACTCATCCTTGATGAAGGAGACATACTTCAATAGCTCTAAGAATCTCCTTTCATATTCATCAATAGTCATGTTGCCCAGTTTGAGTTCAAAGAACTCTTTCATATTTTTGTCATAATACCTCTTGGTCAGATATTTCTTATCAAAATGCCTCTTGAACTCCTTCCAAGTCACATTTTTCTCTCTGAGGTGCTGCACTTGCACAATATTATCCCACCACATGGATGATTTTCTTTTCAGCTGATAGATAGAAATTTTTCCTTCTACATGGGAAGAATAGTTATGCAATTGGAAGTACTTCCTCATGCACAACAACCATGTCTCAACATCTTCATCCTTCTTGTGCTCTCCATAAAAAGTAGGAGGTTTGATCTTATTCATTTCTCCTTTCAACTCATCCACCCTAGATCTCCAATGCTTCCTGATAGGGGATGGACTTGAACTACTGTGTGATCTCCTATGGGAATTATTTTGGGAGTGATGGTGATGTATGCTACCACTCCTTGATCTTTCTTTTTACTTAGGGGTCTTTTGGCTTCCTGATTTGCTAGAGCCACTCTCCTTCTCTAGATTCTTTTCAATTATGTCTAGGTTGTTCATTAACTTCGTATTGAACTCTTCTTGTTTTTCCTTGTCCTTTATAAGCCTCTCATTATCATCCTTGTGGCTCTGGACATATATCTACAATTTTCTTATGGTCTCAACCACATTTATGTCTTCCTCCTTTTCTCCTCCATGTCCATTGGAGTTGGTCCCTTCGATATCCAACTGGACATTCAAACCTATGTTTTCATGTTCTTAAGTGAAGACTATGTGAGTATCATCCATCACTCTACACTATGTGCTAACTTCTATCTAATAGATCTTGATTCTGCAAAAATGTGCAGCCAACAGAACTTTGTCAGGCTAATTGTTCTTAATAATTTCATGAAAACATGAACCATTTTGATTCATTAATATATCAAACTTCTTTTCTGTTGATTTCCTAAGAAATTGACTATTCAGATCCAATTTCTAAGTGAATAGTTATATTCTACTGTTCAAGACCTTTCCAATGCTTTCTTCCATGTTCAATTCTGAGTTTTGAGTAGGAAGTTATGGATATTTGAACAATTTGTCCCTTTCCTGATCATAAAACAAAATTTCGAGCTCTAGCCCCTTTCCTTCGGCCCCCAATTCATGTGAGCAAGCGCTAATCGTTAGGCGCTTATCTTGTGCTTTGGGTCTCCAAGGCTTTGGAACTTTGGGGCTTCAGAGGATCTTCCTCCATTACTATACATTTTCCCTGAATGTTGATTCTCTGAATACTCGGAGGATGTACAGATCGATGGTCCTCCTTCCTTGTTTAAATCTACGGTGGATTGGGGATCTGGGACTCTGGGCTTCGGTGTTTTTCAAAGTACCTCACAACAAAAATCCTGGACCGTCAAACTAGCGAACTTGTGAAGGATGGTGGATCTATGGTCCACATGCTCTACTCAGATCTATGGTGGATAGGAACTTGGAGACTCTGAGCTTCGGTGGTTTCCAAAACACTTCACTACCAAACTCTCAAAGTGTCGACCCAATGGAGATCCCCTCTCTTGCCTCCATGTGTCATTCCCCAATCAACTGTCAATATTAACTACAGCCCTATGGGAGTTCTCGACTCAAAGAAAACTGAAACACAATTCTCATGGAGTACCACTTCTCTGGACCTTGGGATCTACTGTCGCATGTCCCCTCTTGATGAACGGCGAGGATTTACTCTGCTCTTCGGAGCTTCGGGAATTTTTCTTCCCTCTCCCTTCATTCCTTTCGAACATCGAAGTGGAAAAATTCTAGGGTCCACTTAGTACTGCACACTCGATGTTATGTGACAGATTCCAAGAAATGAACACATGGCCCAATCTGAGGGGTGACACATGTCAAGTTCTAACTACCAAATCAGATTTTCAAAAGCAAAAAACACCCTGACACATGGCAAGCATCTTATGGGTCCACGTCACCCCTGGTGATGTCACCAAGCCATGTCACTTCGGTGCTTTGGGACTTTAGGACTTCGGAGGTTTGAAATTTCTTCCAACATTTTTTCTCGAATGTTGAACTCCTGAACTGCTTAACCTCTCAAGGCCCACGTAGTAGAGTTGTCACCAATCAAAGTGGTGACACATGGCCCCATCATCAAGTGATGTGTGTTATGTTCCAATTGGTCCTAAGGACCTGTCAAAAGTACAGAAATGAATGACACATGGTAGACCTAGATAGGTCCACGTTACCCTAGGTGACGTCATATTTCCACAGCATACCCAACGCTTCAGGACTTCATGGATTTCTTATCATCAACACGTTCTCCAAACTATCGAACTGTCAAACTATCAAACTGCTGAATTGGTCCACGTCACCTGTGGTGACATAATCATGCCACATCACTTTGACACCTAGGACTTCGGTGATTTCCTCACATTGACACTTTGTCAAAAATCCTGAACTATCGACCGTCAATGGCTGCCTTCCATAGCTTCGGGACTTCGGTGATTTCTCTATTGTGCAACCTGCAACAGATTTCCCCGAACACCAAACCACAAGAGAAATCCAATGACTCTCCTCCTCACAAATGATCTACGACTAAGAATCACTCCTAACTTCATAGGATTTAGTTGTTGAACACCCCACAACCTCCAAACTGTCGAACATTTCTTAATACACGGACACATGTCCTTGGAAAATGGATGGTCTGGATCAATTCCGGACTTCAAGACTTCGACAGTTTTCTCTGCTTATAGCTTTAAATCAATTGGAGGGGCGAAGTCTGAAGGAATTCTGTGCTTAACCTCTGTGTACCTTCTCCAAATCAAATGATTGTGGGGGATCTGTTTCCCTCTGAACATATCTAACGACCCAAACTTAACTTTGCGGCCCAATACCATGTTTTTTGTGGTTTATCAAACTGCTATACCTCATGAGATTTTGAACACAGCCAAGGTGTTCCCCAACACCCTCTTGGCACTTTGAACATCAATTACTTGTGGAATTTTGACTCCAAATTCCACATTCATGGCCCACCGAGGTTTAGTGTGGAAACCATGTCTCTCATACCATATTGTAACATCCCCTAACCACCCATGTCAGGGAAAACACCACTAACTCAAAATCAGATTGTAGCATACCCATCCACCCAGGTCGGTCATGCCACTTGAAACTATCATGCTCTGATATACATAAATATCTAATGCAAATTTAAAAAGAGATAAACATTATGGTCATACACATATTCATGCGGAAGCGACAATAACACATACATGCAATAAACACAGGCAATTCCAATAACCTTATAACACATGTACAAGATACACAACATTTAAACATAGCATGTAAAATTAACATAGATTGGTACTTAACATAGCCTATTGGTGCTTAGTCCCCCATAACTCTTTCTTTGTGGTTGGTCTACATGCAACGATGTATTTTTATTAATAATATGCATAGTTACATATACAAAAATAGGCTCTCCGACCTATTAAACACATAAGCCTCCCAACTTATAAATACTTGGCTCACTAGCCTATAAACTTCATTAAACATCATTACAATTCAGCAAGGGCTCAACCTTGGGGTATTACACCTGGACGAATGCATGTGTGCATTATTAGTAGTAGTAGTAGTACTGTGACGAGTATTATTACTATTATTTCCCTATTGTTGTTGCCCTCCTCCTCCCATGGGACTAGGCATCATAGAATACCTCAAACTAGACGACACCTCTAGTATTATCGTTGGTAACTGTGGATTATTACTAAAACTACTAATATGTTGGTCTCCACGTACCCTATCCAGCTTTAAAATCTTGGTAAAACCTCAATATTGAAAGAAAATTTACCTTGTAGAAACCCTAACACCAAGGGTTTAATGGTGAAATTGTGGCCAAGTCCTGCAAAATGAAGATCGACAAGAAGTGGAGAAATAGGAGAGCTTGAAGTTGTAAATGGATCCACACGGATTGAATGAATTTCTGTAGTAATTAAGCTCTAAATTCCTAAGATGAGAAAAGACAAATGATGATCCTTAAAGGCTTTTGAGCTTGTTTAAGGTTTTTTCAAGTTTTTTGAGCAAGGGGAGTGATATTTCCACCCATGTTCATTTCTCTTTCATGTTTCTTTAAAAAATGTTTTATGTTTCTTTAAAAAATCGATGTTCTCTGTAAGTTCAACAAGTGAAGAAGGCATCAAACTTCAGACAAAAGTTTGACGTATAGAGAGAAAAGTTGTAATTGCGAAAAACATCGGGGAGCTCAGAAAAAAAATTGACAGTACCATTAATTTTATCCTTTTTGTCGTAATTTTTCGTCGAATATTTACCCCATGTGTACTAGTGATGGGATATTTTTAGAAGGATGTAGAGGAGATTCCTAAATTTTTTTGTATAGATGTTGTGAATAGGCATAAATGAGGTCAAATTATTGTGCCTAGAGGATCACCTCCTCTTCAATCTATAGTATGGCGGTGGCTACATCTTTCACAATGGAAAGGAGCATAGATTTCAAGAAGCAATCCATGTGAAGTGTCTCTTATAGTTTAATTTTATAAAAGCTACATCATATATGCCACTCATGGATGTGATCCATGATATGAGTGGTAATGGCTTGGTGACACATAATTATAACTTCAACTATGGTATCATGCAAGACTAGTAATTGAAATCAAGTCAAGAGGGCTATGGAAATGGATGAAAAAGTGGCATGTGCACCTAAAAAAATTTGAATGTACCATTTGGAATTGATCTCAATGAGGACTCATTGAAACAACCTAATCCTACAATAATATTATGTAATGTTGTTGGAGGAACACCACATATGGAAATTCATCACTTGGTATAAGGGGTCCTTATTGACTCAACCTTCAAACGCAATAATATCTAATGGCAACTTGGCAGACATATGCAAAAAGCGATTTTATGCAAGATAAGGTCATTGATGAGACAAGATATGGATAAGATATTTGGAGTTATAATTCCTCTAAGAGGAGGTGGTGGAGGAGGAGGAGGAGGGGGTGGAGGTGATGGTCTTCATGATCCTGTTTTTCTTACCATGGATGTTAAATATGTGAAATGCATCTAGTAGTGGTATGCCTAGCTAATGAGATAGGGAGAAGGTGGAAATACATGGATCCTGAGAGAGTATATAGGATGGGAATGGTGTTTTTAGTCTCAAACCTATATGATTAACTAAGAATTTTCCAAAAGGGTTGTGCTTATCTGAATATCTTACCAAATTAATGTCACCAAAGGGGAAGTATTGCCAAAACAAATGTAAGTGCTAAGGTAGTGAACAATGTGGTTTTTAAGTGTGTTTTGAATGGTTTCAAAAAATAGTTTTGGTAATAGGTTAATGTGACGATTAAAAATGAAAACACACTCTCAAGACTCTGGAAAGGCTCAAGAAATCCCCAATGTCTAAAAGGTCTTTCCAAATGTCTCACATGCTAGTGATGACATTCATTGAGTAAGGAAGGTGAAGGTATGATAGTGTTATGACCTAAGGGGGGCATATATATGGATATATGTATATGATATGACCCCAAGGGGAACCCCCTCTAAATAACTCCTTAAAGAATAGGGGAACCCCCTCTAAATACACAATAACTCCTTAAAGAATAGGGGAACCCCCTCTAAATAACCAAATACCTTCATACATCACAATTCACATATCCCAATAATGAATACATGATCTCTTATATATAGTTATTCGCACTTGCACATGAGGCCCCTTTACTACTAGGATGACCCTATTACATATATATTTACACATTACATGTACATTTAGGCCCATATATGCCCCCTTGGGTCATATCATATACATTTATCCATATATATACCCCCCTTGGGTCATAATAGATAGAAGCAGTTATAGTAAGATACACCCAAGGTGATGAAATCCCAGGGGGCTCTCACTTTCTAGCTTTGGTGCCCTCACAATCCCATAAAATCCACCTAGTGGTAAACCTATGATCGGCCACTAGTATGCTTCTTCACGAGTTGTGGAAAAGGGGTTATATTCCTGACTGGTTAGGGAACATATGGATTCAAATGATTTGGGAGACTCATGTAAATATATTGGTCCAACATCAACATGTAACACTAAAAAGATGGTGTGTCTCTTATGTTTGAAAACACACTCACTAGAAAGGATTAAATTCCCTTATGAAAAATTTAATGTTTCAATGAGAAATGACTAAGGAGTGTTGTTTGGAAGCCTAACTCCAAGATCTTAACCTATACTATCAATTATTTTGATTCCTTAAATGATGATTTAGTTCATCCATTTAATACATTAACTTTAGAAGTTTTGTTTGGCAATGTGAACCAAGCATATTATTATTTAAGGAATGTTGAAGGAGACAATATGCTCTCTCAATCATTTTGAATCACCCAGGTCACCAAAAGTGTAGGGCGAAGAGTGTACTTCAATATGAAGAAGTTTTTGTGCCCTTTGATGTGTATGAAAGTGGTGTGAAATTGTTGAAATGAAATAAATACTTGAAACTAAACAACTTAAATCATAAATACATTGAAAAATTAAGTGTTCTTTACTTATTTCCAATTACAAGTAAATAAACAACAAGTTTTGAGTTGGGTCTCGCTTACATGGTTAATAGGAGAAGTTATTGTCCTCCCCCATGGGTTGATTAGGGATACCAAGGTAGCAATGATCTCACTCTTTTGTAAGTTTTTAAGGCTGGGATGATATGTTTCCAAACATCTTACTCGAAGGACTAACTCAAGTAGTTGAGTTTTTTGAGCTTTATGAAGGAGGCCCCAGGGTTGATCCCATAGGCTAGTTACCTATGTTACTTGCTTCACTCGATGTCCCTACCAAATCAAGCATCATAATTAGTTTCAATGAGTTTACATTGGGAACCATCCACGAAATGTAGGGAATTGATTGAGGGTTTCTCCACAATGTTTTCCTTGGAAAAAAAATATAAAAAACAATTAACAAAACCTATACCCTACTTCATAGGCCTAAACTTGCAAATAAAAATAAATATGTGCAACCCTACACATCAATGCGTCGTAGAGATCAAGAATTGCATGACTATGTGAACTAGAGCCCATGCACCTATACAAAAATAGCTTCAACAGTTGCAAAATTTTCCAAAAATGATGAAAACTAAAAATATGGAAATTTGTAAACCTCATGGCTAAGTGTCGAGGTTAAATTGTAGTCTATACTAGTATGATGAATGCTAGAAAGAAGTAAAATAACCTAAGAAAATCTTGAATCCAATGAAAGAAAGAAGTCTTGGATTTCTTCCCCAATAGGATTGTTATTCTATTATTGGCTTCTAAGTGCATGTGTGTACCAAAAACCCTCAATCAATAGGTTGGAGATGTTGAAGGAACATAAAAATAATAATTTTGAGTTGTGTGTATGAGAAAACCAATCTAAATTGCTTCCCCGTAGATATAATAATATAAAATTTAAAAGAGAAGGAAGAAGAAAATTGTAATCTAATATTCAACGTAAGTTGGATTTAATGTGGAGCAAGTAGAGATGGATTCCAAAGGTGAATCCTCCTTGCAAGACCTTCAAACAATGACAATAAGGAACCAACACTGCAACTCTCTACATGTCTCTCTAAAAAGAAGACATGCAACCATTTAAACAAGGTTCTAATAAGGTGAAAAAACTAAATACTTTGTATTAACATCGAATTGAAAGGGAATTATAAAAATCGAAAGACTTCACATCAAGGGAGTGAATAAGATGACCTCCAAGTTAAATCCTCTTAAAATATTTATGTGTCTACCCTAATTCATAGGCCTAAACTTGCAAACAAAATGCAATTTGTGCAACCCTACACACCAATGCATCATAGAGCTCAAGAATTGCATGATTATGTGAACCAGAGCCCATGCACCTATGTAAAAATAGCTTCAACAGTTGCAAATAATTCCAAAAATGATGAAAACTAAAAGTATGGAAATTTGTAAGCCTCATGGATAAGTGTCGAGGTTAAATTGTATTCTATACTAGTATGATGAGTGCTAGAAAGAAGTGAAATAACCTAAGAAAATACTAAATCCAATGAAAGGGAGAAGTCTTGGATTTCTTCCCCAATGTGATTGTTATTTTATTGTTGGCTTCTAAGTGCATGTGTGTACCAAAAAACCTCAATCAATAGGTTGGAGATAATGAAGGAACATAAAAATAATAATTTTGAGTTGTGTGTATGAGAAAACCAATCTAAATTACTTCCACATAGATATAATAATAATAAAGTTAAAAGAGAAGGAAGAAGCAAATTGTAATCTATATTCAATGTAAGTTGGCTTTAATGTGGAGCAAATAGAGATGGATTCCAAAAGTGAAGCCTCCTTGTAAGACCTTCAAACAATGACAATAACAAACTAACACTGCAACTCTCTACATGTCTCTCTAAAAAGAAGACATGCAACCATTTAAACAAGGTTTTAATAAAGTGAAAAAACTAAATACTTTGTATTAACATCAAATTGAAAGGAAATTATAAAAATTGAAAGACTTTACATCGAGGAAATGAATCAGGTGACCTCCAAGTTCTCTCTTCTTAAAAAATTTCTCTCTTCTGGGGGATTTCTCCTCTTTAAGAACCTCTCACTAATATAAAAATCATTGAAGCAACATTTACCCTTATGCAATGTGCAATAACATAGAAATGTGTGCAGCACAACCACTCATGAAGAATAAGTGGATTGATTAAAGCAAGAGGGATTATACAATAACATAGAAATGTGTGCAGCACAACCACTCATGAAGAATAAGTGGATTGATCAAAGCAAGAGGGCTTATAATTTTTTATTAAAATTTTGTAATAAGTGGATTGATTAAAGCAAGAGGGCTTATAATCTCTAATTAAAATTTTGTAACATAACCTTAGACTTATGGAACATATTGAATTATATAGAGTAGGGCTTCATTGATATGTTTTCTTGGAGGATGAGATGGAGGCCAAGTGGGGATTTTTCCAATTCTAATCCCATACAATTGCCTTGAATTTGGATAGTTCACTCAAGTGCTCCATTGTAATTGTCGAAACTAGTTCAACTTAGCATTAGTATCGAAGCTTTGCATGGCACACACGTGGTAGTGAATGTGCAAAAACATTTAGTGTGTTTTTGGCGTAATAGAAATTGCATGGGTATCGAAGGATTACTTTCATGGTTCATGCGACACATGAACTAAGTGCCCACGTTGTCTCTATTTTTTCAAGCATTTAGTTTAACTTTGATCCTCCATGGGTACTTGAGCCTTTCTCCATTATTATTTTTTCGTTACAATGGTTAATATTAGTTTATGATGTCTTCAACATAAATCACTTTTGTTGTGCACGCCTATAAAAATGGCATGATAATAACAATGCACTCACAAAATTAACAAGTGTAGATGTTTTCTTCATTTTGTTTGATCTACTTATTATTTATATAATGAAATAAAAAAGCAAAGCTAAGCAAAAGAATTTTAATTCAGAAGGAACTTAATTGTGTTAGAGAAATGAAAGAGCTTATGAAATAGGCACATGATGGTTGAAACATTTAACTGTAAAGAACATGGTAGAGTTGTCACACATGAAAGGTGCCTTTTAAAGGAAATATCTCATAAGGTCCTCCCCTCTTCCTTGGAATGTTAAAATGGGAGGAGGATCAAATCCTAGCCACATTCACAAGTGGTAATCCTAGCCATATGCACAAGTGGTAATTGAGTGGGACTCAATCCCATGACCTTTTAATGATTACACCTTGAAGGTCTATTTGTTAGCCTAAGTGATAACCTATTAGATTATTTTAAATTCTTAATATGCATATATTATTGTACACTCTCTTCGTTGCAATGATATATTCATTTTCTCAAGTTTTAATTTTTATAATAGAGATACTAATTACATGGCCCTTATTCAATATTTTAAACTACACTATCTCCTATTAGTATTAGGAGATTTTAATAGTAAAATTATAACTATCTAAACTATTAGCTATAAAAAAAGAAATCAACCAATTTTATAAGGATTGAATATTGGTTAGTACAAATAGTTTCAATTAATAAATTGTTGAAAATAATATCATTGAAATTAGGATGGTAGAACCATTAAATTCTTGATTAACTATTGAAACCAATTAATATATCATTAATCATTTATGGCAATGAAACCTTCCCAAAAAAAATTGAAATAAACTATTAACTACCAACTTGAATTATTAGGTCAATCTATAACTTTATTAAACTTGAATTATGAACTATAAATTAACCTTCGCATTCAATAAGATAGTAATTACAATCTTAAACTAATAAGTCAAACTAGACTGATTGAAGCTAGTATTAATATGCACATATGCACATGTTTTGGAGTGGTAGCCTTATGAAAATAATCAATAGAAATCTTGTTGAAGTATTGTAGTATCCTTAGTGCAATGTTACTGAAATGATAGAGCCATAGAATTATTTACTAGTATTCATTTAAAAAATGGTTTCAAAATATTTTTATTAATATTATTAACACTTAAACAGAACCAAAACTACTAATACAATTATCAGTATTATCAATAGTTGTTCCTTAAACTGCAAGGATTGATTCATCATCAACTAAACCAACATTACTTGGAGTGAACTACAAAAATTATTGCTAAAGAAAATGACAAGAATATCAACCTACATCCAAGAATATAGTTTAAAATATACGATTTTTTTTATATGTATATGGAAACCAAAAGGAAGGGAGGAGTTGAGAAAAAGAAAGATGTGCAAGTTGCACACAATATCCATCAATGTTGTGTTGAATTAAATGTTCTTACAAAGAGGCCTATTATAGGTAGTGGAACCACCAAAATACCTTATTAAGAATGTAAGAATGTAGAATTATAGCTAGCGATAAGCCTTCAAACCCCTCACAACCTCCCTAACAAATGTTGACACTGCAAGTGTTACCATCCTTAACCCATGTGTCAAGCAAAATAAGTCCTCAAACAAAAATGTGGTTAGAAGCTAAGATTGAAATGGAGCAAAAAATATGTTTCCCTATAAACTTGTTGGCAAGGCTTCATAAATAAGGGAGAAACAAGCTTGTCAAGTCTGGAGAGTTATCCCTCTAGAAAGTAGGGATTCTCCATTTTTTAGCAAGCGATTATCCCTCTAATCATTTCTAAAATATTTCAAGAAGTAAAAGGAGATTCTATAAACAATCACTAATAAAATCTAAACTATGATATAAGAGATGTTTGTAATTCAAATCTTCCACAATCTAACAATACACTTTTTAATAAGATTTTAGAAATGAAAACCAAGATTGTATGAGAAGTGGACCAAACAACACCATCATTGAAAAGAGGCTTACATTTACATGGAGAGTTTGAGAATAAAAATGATTAGTATACTTATTCCCTTATTCTTCAATCCTTTGGAATCACTAAACTTGTGAAAACCACTAAACTCATTTGCATTTGGAGAGAAATAAAAAAGCAAGGCTATATCATTTTTTTTGTTTGTTAGCATGTTCGTGACCTGCGGGACTAACATGTGGTTGAGAAACCATGACCCGTGAGCATGTAAGCCATCAAAATCACTCGGAAATTTCACTCGGCCTGGGCCATACCAACCCTTAGCGTGGATGGGTTTTTTGGTGTCTCCTTCCGATAGCAGCAAGTTTTGAACCTAGATTGCCATAACAAAGCCCATCAAAACCGATTACTCTATTGGGTTTTTATCTCATAACTTTAAAAGATGTAAGATCATTGCATCATTCATTTAAAAAAAAAAAAAAAATCATAAAATAAGCATACTCAAGATCTTTGTTTCAAACAAAATCTCACAACATAGCCTTAAAAGTCATGTTTTCTCATAAGATCTCTTATGAGAGAAAGAAGCTAAATATAAAATATAAAAATCTCAATATGTATAATTTAAAAATATTGATATCAAGTACAAGTTTTTCAATAAATAGATTCAGTATCATAAAATAAAAAAGGTATTTTCCCTAAACATTGGAATGGAGCTTATGTGGACCCAAAAATGATATGAAAACCCTAAAAATGAAAGAATAAAAGGGCGATCTTAAACTAATACACTAGTATACAAGAAGATAATGAATTTCAAGGAAAGCAATGAAGCTAATAGTGAAAAAAACAAGAATGACAAACAACTAGAGATTTTGATTCAAAAAATTTGTTTCTAAGGATGGACTTTTCTCCCCTTTTCTTATTTCTACCCATGTTGATTAAGTGATTGAGACTTCAATGGTTGTGGACGTTATGGTCAGTAATAAAGAGATCCCAATGGTTTTTAGTGACTTGTTAATTCTGTTAAGGTTGCTAAAATGACTTCTTAATGTATGTATTGGCCTAATCCACTCACTCCTTAATCATCTTTCATTATGATCCCATTCTTGAGGTATGTATTGGTCTAGTCCACTCATTCCTTAATCATCTTTCATTATGATCTCATTGTTGATTCTTTTTTTTATTTGGATTTCAAATAATTTTTCCTCAACTTTGTAAATCATATTTAATTGTCTTTTAGACAACATCAAATGAGCATTATGCACAACGAACTCAACGAACCATTTTGTAACTTATTTTTCAAAAAATTCTTTGATCTCATCACAATTTCTGGCTAGATCAGATCAATTTGTTTATGAGAAAATCAAACACCTAAATATTCTTTGGCTTGCAATTTGTTTTTTGTATCAGTGTGGGGGCTCCAAGGAACTTACAATATTATTCAATTTAAAGAATGAATACACCCTTTTAGAACACAATTATTCAAAATCCTTGATTAGTTATTTTCATCTTATTCTATATTTGAGGTAGAAAATATAATATACCTAATAGGTGTCTTTCTGACCGTTCTAAAGTTCTGGCATCACTTCTATTTAAAATAAAAATATTAAACCCAACAAAAAAAAATGACCAATATTAAATATTCGTCCAATAACAACTAGCTTAAAAATAGAAAAGAAAACATAGCAACCTAGAGACCATCTTCAGAATTACATATCATCCTCAAATAAATAAGATTCGTACCTCATTTCGTAATAAAAATAAGTTCAAAAATTTTATGTAAGATATTCGTCCTCATTTATTTCAACTTCATATAATAGACCCCTCTATAGGAGTACATTCTCTTTAGAGAGTTTATCTACCTTCTCTTTTAGTTCTATGAATGATCGAGACATTTATAAAATTGTTTCTTACCTCTAATACTATGTTTATGACCCATAGATTTTCCACCTTACTTTTCTCCTTGACCCATCAATGATGAACTGAGAATCCCTTATGATTTAAACATGATTTAAATATTGGAGATACCTCTTTTAACAACAATTTTATGTTTCTTAACAGAAACAGATGGATTTATATTAAAAAAATGTTGCAGTCAAGTACATCGATGCTTCAAACAACAACTATATAAGTCTATACTGATACAAATTTTCAACCTCCCTTTCAAAAAAAAATACAATTGCTACCTCTGTAGTTTTTCTAAGACAAGTTTAGGTATATCTTCTAACATAGCTCCCTATCATAAAAGAGACTTTATAAAACATAGAAAACATGGTCTAAGAAAGTTTGAGGGTAGTGTTTTCTGGTTATGGCCACCTGTGTCCAAAATTGGCATGTGGCTATTATGTTGCACTGTATCTCCACCCTAATATGTAGCTGACTCCACTGAACTGGTTTTCTAATTCTAAACCATGTTGTGAAAATCCATAAGAAATGCTACATTTTGATAATCCTCAAATTTTATTTTAACTTTGTAACATATAAATATTTGATTTTTCTTTTTTTTTAACTTCGTAACATTAATATTAAGATAAATAATTGATTTTTAAAATTTGATTTTCTTTTTATTTTAACTTTATAACATTAATATTAAAATAAATAATTGATTTTTAAAACTTGATTTTCCTTTAAAAACTTAATAATATTTATATTAAGATAAATAATTGATTTTTAAAACTTGATTTTCTTTTAAATTTTGTAACTGTAGAAGAAGCAAAAACTTCTTTTCAATTCACTTAATTTTGTACAAGGCCTTGATTGAAGTGTTGCAATTCCTAGATGGATTTGTGTTTCTCTTCCAACAAAGGAAAGGGGAGATAATAAGAAGTTTTCCATTCTTGGTATTCATAAAAAAGAACATTATCTTTCTGAAGTGAAAAAACCTCCTCAAGGATTTTCCTTTTTTTTTAACTTCGTAACATTAATATTAAGATAAATAATTGATTTTTAAAACTTGATTTTTCTTTAAAAACTTAGTAACATTAATATTAAGATAAATAATTGATTTTTAAAATTTGATTTTCTTTTAAACTTTGTAACATTAATATTAAGATAAATAATTGATTTTTAAAACTTGATTTTCTTTTAAACTTTGTAATATTAATATTAAGATAAATAATTGATTTTGAAAACTTGATTTTCTTTTAAAATTTGTAACATTAATATTAAGATAAATAATTAATCTTGAAATATTAAGATAAATAATTTGTTAGATAATCCAAAATACAATTATCATAGTTTATAAAGTTAGAATAAAAAGATTATTAATTTAGAATATTAAATTAATAATCTAGAATATTTGTTATATAAATGTAGAACTTTAGAGATACATTATTGTTGTAAAAGATATGACTCTAGAAAAGTGTCGTATCTTAGGCTCTAAATTAGGAGATTTGTTTTAA
>JZKD02S1890203.1:56867-72619 GCA_000966675.3 Picea glauca
TTCAATACGAAGTTAATGAACAACCTAGACATAATTGAAAAGAATCTAGAGAAGGAGAGTGGCTCTAGCAAATCAGGAAGCCAAAAGACCCCTAAGTAAAAAGAAAGATCAAGGAGTGGTAGCATACATCACCATCACTCCCAAAATAATTCCCATAGGAGATCACACAGTAGTTCAAGTCCATCCCCTATCAGGAAGCATTGGAGATCTAGGGTGGATGAGTTGAAAGGAGAAATGAATAAGATCAAACCTCCTACTTTTTATGGAGAGCACAAGAAGGATGAAGATGTTGAGACATGGTTGTTGTGCATGAGGAAGTACTTCCAATTGCATAACTATTCTTCCCATGTAGAAGGAAAAATTTCTATCTATCAGCTGAAAAGAAAATCATCCATGTGGTGGGATAATATTGTGCAAGTGCAGCACCTCAGAGAGAAAAATGTGACTTGGAAGGAGTTCAAGAGGCATTTTGATAAGAAATATCTGACCAAGAGGTATTATGACAAAAATATGAAAGAGTTCTTTGAACTCAAACTGGGCAACATGACTATTGATGAATATGAAAGGAGATTCTTAGAGCTATTGAAGTATGTCTCCTTCATCAAGGATGAGTCAGTGAAGATTCAGAGGTACTTGAGTGGGATTCCATCATTCATCAGTGATAAAATCCAATATGATGATCCCAAGACTCTGGAAGAAACCATAAGGAGAGAAAAATGCTTATATGATCAACAAAAATGAAATCCTACTTTCTAGAAGGCTTAGGAGGACAGAAGAACTTTAAGAAAGAACAGAGGAAGAAGGGGAACAAGCCACCCTTTTTCATAAACAATCCTCAAGGACAACCATCTTTTAAAGAGTATAGAATGGCTGAGGTAGGTGGGAAAAGGACAAGGAAGACACCCATTCAATGTTGGGGCTATAAAGGAGACCATAAGTATAGAGATTGTCCTTACAAAAGTTACAAAGTGAGAGTTGTCCACAATGTACATCAAGCATAAATAGTAGAGGACATGGGAAGAAGTGTACTGAGGATCTATGCAGCCCTAGACAACAAGCAAGAAGAGATTCAATCACACATGATTGAAGTAGAAGGTATGATCAATAACCATGCATTTACCATTTTAATAGATTAAGGAGATAGTCATATCTATATAGATCCCAAGGTAGTGGAAATATTGCATTTTCCAAGAAGAAATCATGAGAAATATTGGTTTGTACATTTGGCTATAAGATCTAAGAGAAAAGTTGTTGAGCTAGTCAAATCATGTCTAGTGGACATGAATGGGATAAGTACCAAGGCAGATTTGAACATCCCACCATTAGGTTCATATGAATATCTAATTGGTATGGATTGGTTGGACCAACACCATGCTGTCCTAGACTGTCATAACAAGGCATTACTTTCCTGGATGAGGAAGGGAACCCAAGAGTAGTCCAAGGAATTCCTAGGGTAGTTACTGTCCGAGGGATCTCAACAATGCAACTGAAGAAGTGTTACAAGAAGGGATGCCAAATATTTGCAGCCCATATCGAAGAAGAACCTAAGGATAAGGTGCCAAATATGGAGGATCACTCAGTCCTAAAAGATTTTGAGGATGTGTTCAAGGAGATACTAGGACTACGCCCAAAGAGAGATATTGATTTCTCTATAAATTTGATGCCTGGGGTAGCTCCAATATCAAAGACTCCCAACAAAATGAGTACACCATAGCTGAAGGAGTTGAAAATGTAGCTTGAAGAGCTACTAAAGAAGGGGTATATATGCCCAAGTGTGTCACCTTGGGGTGCCCTAGTCTTGTTCGTGAAGAAGAAATACAGGACATTGAGATTGTGCATCGATTTCAGACAATTGAACAAAGTGACTGTAAAGAACAAGTATCCTTTTCCAAGGATCGATGATCTCTCTGATCAATTAAAGGATGAAAATATATTCTCAAAGATTGACCTCAGGTTAGGATATCATCAAGTAAGGATAAAATATGAAGAAATCAGTAATACTTCCTTCAGGATAAGGTATGGTCATTGCGAATTCACAGTGGTGCCATTTGGATTATCAAATGCACCAACTGTATTCATGTGTTTGATGAATGGTGTTTTTCGAAAATATTTAGACAAGTTTTTCATTGTATTTTTGGATGACATCCTTGTGTATTTTAAGTTAGAATAAGAGCATGAGCATCATTTGAGAATGGTGTTACAAGTGTTAAGAGAGCACCAATTATATGCCAAATTGAGCAAGTGCCCATTTTATCAAAACATAATTCACTAATTGGGGCATATCATATCCGAAGAAGGGATAGTAGTGGACCCTGAAAATATTGAGGCCATAAAAGGGTGGAAAACACCTAAGAATGTGACATAAGTCAGATCCTTCATGGGTCTAGCTGGCTACTATAGAAGATTCATTGAAGAGTTTTCGAGAATTGCTCACCCAATCACTTCCTTACAAAGGAAGGCAGTGAAGTTTCAATGGACAACAGAATGTGAAAAGAGCTTCCAACAATTGAAGCAGTTGTTAATATGTGCTCCAATTATGAAGATTGCTGATCCAAATGAATATTTTGTGATTTTCACAAATGCATGGAAAGAAGGACTTGGTGGAGTCCTCAGCTAGAATGGGTTTGTGATATGTTTTGAATCCAGAAAATTGAAAGAGCATGAAAGGCTCTATGCCACTCATTATTTGGAGTTGGCAGCCATAGTGCATGCCTTAAATAAGTGGAGGCACTACCTCATGGGAAAGAGGTTTGAGTTGAGGACAGACCATAATGGTCTGAATTATTTGTTTGATTAACCAACTTTGAATGCTAGGAAGAGTAGATGGTTGGAATTCCTCTGTGAGTATGACTTTGATATTAAGCACATCAAAGGAATGGAGAACAAAGTGGTTGATGCACCTTTCTAGGCATGCCACGTGCCACCACCTGGGCTGGTTACATTTGTACTATGTGGGCCCCGAAAGATAAAGAGGTTCGTAATTTCAGATTTCAGAAGATTTGAAGGAAGCGAGCATAAGAACTTTCGAAGTTTGAAACTCCAAAGTGATGTGGCATGGTAATGCCACTTGGTTTGACGTGGACACATGAGTTGTGCACCACGTGTCAATGAGTTTTGAACATGTAGAAGATTGAAATGCTGTATGGAATGTGACAAATGTCACTCATCTGACTGAGCCACATTTTCAAACACTAGTATTCCACCACGTGGCATTCTATATGAGTAGGGTTAGTGGCACCCTAAGGTTACATAACTTAGTTAAAGGATAGAGGACCCACACCGACGTTGATCATGATACATCAAGATCAATGACCAGAAGGCATTGCAGGGATCCAAGTTGCCCGGGAGTTAATTCTCCAAGGCGGTCCCACAATCCAAACCCCAGTTTCACCGAGGGGTTACATGTTAGCGTCAGAATAAATGCGGGATGAAAGGCGGGTTACTCAAAACTGTCGTTACATGCCCCTGCAATTGGAAGAGTGCTCAATGATGTGAGGTAATGATGTCACCAAAGGTAATTGGGAATGTTCAAATATTAGCAGTTCGGACATGTGGATGCAAGATCCTCCAAAGATCCGAAGCTCCGAAGTCCTGAAGTCCTGAAGACCCAAAGTCTTGGAACTCAGACATCTGAGGTTCCATAGTGAGTATCCATCGTCAGATATTGGGTAAACGTGGACCCTTGATCTACCCTACTTCGCAAGTTTGGTAACTCAGAACTCCGAGAGATTGTTGTGTTGTGCTTTGAAAACTTCCGAAGCTGAAGTCCTGAGTAAGAACCTATTAATATAGCGCTTGATCATGACCCATGGTCACGTGGGTTGGCAACTGAGAAAACAGGGGCTAGTGCTCGAAAAATGTGTTAAAGAAGGGAAAAGGGTTAGGAAGGAAGAAGGTGGGTTTCGTCTGGTTCGAACCCGCATCAAAAGAATAATGAACACCTGGAAATTTGTGATAGGGTCCAACAAATATCTAAGAGACATTAGCTCAAAGAAAAGAGATCATTGCACAAGAAGTGCATCAGAGAAGAAGCACAAGTTTTAAAGGATCATAGCTTTATGCTCAAGGCTCATAATTGAGCATGGAAGCTGTGATTGGGAAGGTCTCAAAAAGAAGATTCCGGATGTAATGGTTACATTAAAACATAAAAAGTGATACAAATCTCTTAAGATAGAATAAATAATGTGTGAGAGAGAGTTCTTGGTTTTTAGATGAATTTTCATTGTAATGTGTCTGTGAAAGATAGGATTTGTAATCATGTTTTTTTTTTTTTTTCTGAAATGAATAGAACAGAGAAAATTGATCCAAGTGTATAGTGTTGATATTGTTTCATAGTTTAATGTTATTATTTGTTTTCTGAACGTATGATGTTCATGGTGAGTGAATGATTTTGTGAAGAAATTGAATAAGTTTCAAGTGTTCTCTTCTATAAGATATGCAAGGAGTGCATACTGAGTGCAAGGAGTGTGCGTTAGAGAGTCTTTTTCGACTCGAAGCTCAGAAGAGATAGCGTAGAAATTTTGTATGTAGAGTGTACATATCAAGCGCAAGGAGTGTGTATAGAGGGAACTTGTTTTAAGTTCAAAGGGCTCAAGAAGATGAGCATAGAGTGTTCCAGGAGGGCACCAGAAAGTCTTTTGGAAGACACAGAAGGGACGAGTCCCTTTGACACTGAGTAATTTAAAATCTCAAGGAGAAACAATGCAAGTTCACATGCAGAGTGCAAGTGTGCATCAGGGTGAATTTAAAATTTCATTAACAGAAGCTTGGGAGGGAAAACACCGTTGAAGCCTTCGAAATATTCGAAATCCGAAGTTAAGTCCAGAATAATTGACGCCAAGATATTTGGCAAAAAGTCATTGAGAACCTAAACGAATGGTAGGAATAATTGGAGGGAGAAGCACCGATAGTCGTGCGTCGTTAGATCAAAAGAAACTATGAGGAGGATAACACTGAGAGTTATTCAACACTCGAAATTGCATGAGAGGTAGCGAACCGTCGATCTCAAGGAAGATTGAGCCGTTGATTCCTTTCATTGGGAAATCAGAAATCGGGAGTTGGGAGAACGGAGGAAGTTTCTATCGAAAATCCTGAAATGCAAACATCCGATTCACTAGGAGAGATCTAGACCATTGAATCATGGCGAGTGTGAGTCGTTGATCTGACACACTTGAATTTCGTGAAGTCAGAAGTTGGAAAGGGGAAGATAACTGTTTTCTGATTTCGCGAACCACGAAGTCCTGATTCATGAGAAAGGATTCACACCATTGGATTACAAGGAGCTGTGAGTCATTGGATATGAATCACGTGAATTTCAAAAAACTAGAGATCGGAAGAAAAGAGGGGATCTATTTTTTGAAACCCTGAAACACAAATTGCTGATTCACGAGGAATTGATCTGGGCCGTCGAAACCCAAAAAGTTGTGGACCGTTGATCTGAGGCAAATGGGGTTCGAGAGTTCAGACCTCGAAAGAAAGGAGGAGAGATAATCCTCAAATTTCATGAAGGGTAAATTCCCATAGGGCTCAGAAGATGGGCCCCGGGTCATATCCAGAGCTCATGCCGGTGGAAGTTAGAAGAAGAGCTAGCACACACTAGAATCTTATTTTGGATTTTGGGGATAGAGAGAGTCGAGGGTGACTCATATCAAAACACCCGGTATGCGAAATCTCGAAACACCTTTTGGATAGGCGCGTGGTCATAGCTGGTGGTCACGTAGAGGAATCTTGCGCCCATTGCTAGTTCTTGTGGGTGAGGTTTCCGCAAGGCCTATGGATTTTTTTTGTGGAGGTTCTAGTAGGGACCCAAAGAGCTGCTCCAACTCCGAGAGTTGAAGATCCATTGACCGAGAGGTCAGCAAACCCTGTTGAGGTGGGGGCACTGTGTCGAAAGTGCTCAGGGCAGAAATAATCATGCACAGTGATCACAATGGGAGCACAAGAATATCCAGGAATTAGGGAATAATTGTAGACTTATGGGATCAACAAGGAAAAGTTTTATAGGGTGAAAGAAGTTGCTGCAATTTTTGTGGCAGCAAGTATGTTATGGATTGTTGGGTCAGCCAGAGGAAAGAATGCTTGCATGTTTGCAAGTGTTGTTGGTGATGTTGTTGCATAAGGAGGGAAGAAACAAAGAGCTGAAGTGTTGATTATAAGTTTGATAAAAGAAGCATGAAAGCTTCTACTTCCATCAGACATTCAGGTAGTATAAAATTTATTAATGGCAGTCATGCATGTATGAGTTTTTATTACTCTTTTTTGCATAATTGCTGAAAGGAAATTTAGGTAAGAATTTCCTCAGCCAGAGTTATCATATAAAATCACATAATTATATTATTAAGTGCATACCACCGGATGTGGTAAAGGATGGAGGCCTGCATTAATTCAAATTTGTTTAGCTTCTAAATGCACACACTGACATAGTAGAATGTCATGTTAATTTGGTTATGGGGTAGTAACCAAAGAATTGAAGATAAGAACTTGTTATAGGAATGAATGCCAGTAAGATAGTCATGTATGAGACCATGACCTGGTTGGATATGGCAAGGTATGGATATGGAAAGGTTATGAGCCACATAGGTACTAAAAGCTTCCTACCTTTAAATAAAACTTGGGCTGCAACATTTTTTCTAACACTAATGAACACCACAAAATTATATTATTGGTGTAGTGTTTGGGTCGAAAAGGAAGGCATCCAATTAATTGGGAAGACAATAGGAAGTGTGTGGAGAATGTGTCAACACATTGGCCATAATTCCAACTCATGGATGATGAGATACATGATTGAGATAAAGAGCATTATGTAATTCAATGCAAGGTGCACTGAATAAATAAGCATTGAGAGTTGTACTCATGTCTAGTAAGGGGCAGAGTTGCACTCATACATGAAGGAATTATATACTTAAATGCACTTTCCTGGATGCATTTTGTGAGTGCATGTATATATGTTTTTGACATGGAAATAATTATACTAATGGCTGAAATGTTGCTAGCTCATGAAATTGAGAACATTTTAGGAACGATTAAACATTGCAATAGGAAAGTTGCAAGCCAGGTAGTCATAGGAATAGAGACAACATAAAATTTTATGTTCAAAAAATTGAAATAATAAACTTATTGTTATTAATTATGAACATGCACATGCATAGAATGACAAGTCATTCTATTTGGCTAAGTTGTTTGGTAATTGTGATTGAATTGCTAGGTGCAATAAATTCTAAGATCATTGCATAAGGTGTTGTACATGTTGAATTATGATGTACAAAAAATGCTGACAATTGTTGGCAGTATGCAAGATGAAGTCTTGCAGGGAAATTGTATGCAGTTTGGTGCCTGTGGAAAATCACAAGGATGGTTGCATTCATAATATGGCAACAACCAAGATGAATTATGAAATAGAATTTCATGTTTTTGGGAAAAATTTGAATTCCCTTTTGAACTAATTGGAGTTTCTAAATGAATTCTTTTATGTTTCCTCATGATAACTGCATGTGGGTGATGCATATGAGATGATGTTTATTAAAGTTGGAATGTTGACTACAAAGAGTAGCTTAGGGAAGATGCTGATTGGAAATCTCAGAGGATAGTTGGAACTCCAGGAGCCATGGTGCTTTGAGACTTCTTGAGCCGACCTGTTGCTGAAGCCCAAGGAAAGGGAGGTGTAACAACTGATGGACTATGTGACAGTGAAGGTGTACACTCTTGGGGTGGGACAGACATGTGGGGAATGAGAGACCTTTGGTTGGAGGGCTGTTGAGGTTTGAATGGTTGGAGTGCTATCGAGGTTTGGTACCTTGGACTAGACCATGTGGATATGGATTGTGGACCATGGCTATCTTGGGAATCCATTGCCCTGATGGAGTCATAGCCCTTCTCAGGGGTGGAAGGTCTTCTCAAATCAAAAGATAAGTACAATTCTCTATTTATTGTCTATTGTGTATGTTGTATACAGGTTATGATGTCATTAGAATTGCCTGTATATACATATATATACATTGCATATATGCTTGCATTACCTGCATTCATGCATGTACATAATGTGTTTCATATTTCATTTCTTAAGAAATATATACTTGATGTTAATCATGTAATTGATTGGAATGTGATTCAGGTGGAGNTGAAGTGTTGATTATAAGTTTGATAAAAGAAGCATGAAAGCTTCTACTTCCATCAGACATTCAGGTAGTATAAAATTTATTAATGGCAGTCATGCATGTATGAGTTTTTATTACTCTTTTTTGCATAATTGCTGAAAGGAAATTTAGGTAAGAATTTCCTCAGCCAGAGTTATCATATAAAATCACATAATTATATTATTAAGTGCATACCACCGGATGTGGTAAAGGATGGAGGCCTGCATTAATTCAAATTTGTTTAGCTTCTAAATGCACACACTGACATAGTAGAATGTCATGTTAATTTGGTTATGGGGTAGTAACCAAAGAATTGAAGATAAGAACTTGTTATAGGAATGAATGCCAGTAAGATAGTCATGTATGAGACCATGACCTGGTTGGATATGGCAAGGTATGGATATGGAAAGGTTATGAGCCACATAGGTACTAAAAGCTTCCTACCTTTAAATAAAACTTGGGCTGCAACATTTTTTCTAACACTAATGAACACCACAAAATTATATTATTGGTGTAGTGTTTGGGTCGAAAAGGAAGGCATCCAATTAATTGGGAAGACAATAGGAAGTGTGTGGAGAATGTGTCAACACATTGGCCAAAATTCCAACTCATGGATGGTGAGATACATGACTGAGATAAAGAGCATTATGTAATTCAATGCAAGGTGCACTGAATAAATAATCATTGAGAGTTGTACTCATGTCTAGTAAGGGGCAGAGTTGCACTCATACATGAAGGAATTATATACTTAAATGCACTTTGTTGGATGCATTTTGTGAGTGCATGTATATATGTTTTTGACATGGAAATAATTATACTAATGGCTGAAATGTTGCTAGCTCATGAAATTGAGAACATTTTAGGAACGATTAAACATTACAATAGGAAAGTTGCAAGCCAGGTAGTCATAGGAATAGAGACAACATAAAATTTTATGTTCAAAAAATTGAAATAATAAACTTACTGTTATTAATTATGAACATGCACATGCATAGAATGACAAGTCATTCTATTTGGCTAAGTTGTTTGGTAATTGTGATTGAATTGCTAGGTGCAAGAAATTCTAAGATCATTGCATAAGGTGTTGTACATGTTGAATTATGATGTATAGAAAATGATGACAATTGTTGGCAGTATGCAAGATGAAGTCTTGCAGGGAAATGGTATGCAGTTTGGTGCCTGTGGAAAATCACAAGGATGGTTGCATTCATAATATGGCAACAACCAAGATGAATTATGAAATAGAATTTCATGTTTTTGGGAAAAATTTGAATTCCCTTTTGAACTAATTGGAGTTTCTAAATGAATTCTTTTATGTTTCCTCATGATAACTGCATGTGGGTGATGCATATGAGATGATGTTTATTAAAGTTGGAATGTTGACTACAAAGAGTAGCTTAGGGAAGATGCTGATTGGAAATCTCAGAGGATAGTTGGAACTCCAGGAGCCATGGTGCTTTGAGACTTCTTGAGCCGACCTGTTGCTGAAGCCCAAGGAAAGGGAGGTGTAACAACTGATGGACTATGTGACAGTGAAGGTGTACACTCTTGGGGTGGGACAGACATGTGGGGAATGAGAGACCTTTGGTTGGAGGGCTGTTGAGGTTTGAATGGTTGGAGTGCTATCGAGGTTTGGTACCTTGGACTAGACCATGTGGATATGGATTGTGGACCATGGCTATCTTGGGAATCCATTGCCCTGATGGAGTCATAGCCCTTCTCAGGGGTGGAAGGTCTTCTCAAATCAAAAGATAAGTACAATTCTCTATTTATTGTCTATTGTGTATGTTGTATACAGGTTATGATGTCATTAGAATTGCCTGTATATACATATATATACATTGCATATATGCTTGCATTACCTGCATTCATGCATGTACATAATGTGTTTCATATTTCATTTCTTAAGAAATATATACTTGATGTTAATCATGTAATTGATTGGAATGTGATTCAGGTGGAGCAAGAAGGCGTCTTGCAAGTGCATCCAGTGAAAATATTGGACTGGAAGAGAAAACAACTCCAGAATCGAGCCATAGGTATTGTAAAGGCCCAGTGGGCTTGGTATGGTCCTAAGGATGTGACATGGGAGCATGAGGATGCTATGTAGGCATAATAACCACATATTTTTGAAGATTTTGTAAATCTTGTTGATGTTGTGTGAAAGCTGCACCGGGGATAGTGCAAAAATAAGGGGAGGGGATTGTAATATCCCCAAGGATGAGCCCGAGTTATATTATGAATTGTAATCATGTTTATAGGCTGGTGAGCCAAGTGTATATAATCTGGTGGGCTTATGTGTTTATTAGGCCAGAGAGCCTAGGTGTTAAAGGCCATGAGCCTGATTTTGTATATGTAATTATGCAGATCATTAATAAAATATAGACATTGTTGTGTGCAGACCAACCATGAAGAAAGAGTGATGGGGGACTAAGCTTCCACAAGGTTGGGTAAGGGAGGAGGCTAAGTGTTTGGGCCTAGGGGCTAAGCTAGGGGGCTTACCTCTAAAAAGGATAATATTTTATTATTATTCCTAAAGACTAAGGTGGACAATTGATGAATGTTGTCCTAAGTTCCTGGAAAATGAACATATGCTAAGTGGAGTGCATGTGAATGCAAGAATACATGTTTCAAACTAGGTGCATGCAGTTATAGTTGGGAAATACAACGTCGTTGGGTTCGCTTCCCATTTTATCATCCTCCGCCTGAGTTCGCTGGGATCTGGGACATCCTCTGTCTAAACCCAATTTTGCTTGCGAGAACTGACCATTATTTACCATCTTCCGTGAATCCCGTTTTGGCCTCTCAATTCGACCTCTATATACCCTCATGCATCTCTAGAATGAGGAAACTGTGAATCCAAGCCTGTGCATGAAACCAATAATAGGCTGTGCATGAAACCAATAATAGGCTCGTGGACTGAGTCGTGCCTTCTGTGAAGCTCGAGCCCACCTGTAATTGTATGTTCCGTGTTGAGTCATAATTGTTGGCTATTGTGGCCACGTAGTTCCTTGACTTAGTGTGGTATTCTATCACCATCTGTTCCTTGCTGAGGCTTGTTGTTTTCTGCATTGTGATGGAACTGAGTCAAAGAAGCAGGTTGTAATTCCTGTGATCAACACTCTCTCCAGGTGAGAGAGGTGGTTGTGGATTGAAGAGGTAGGTTGTCAGGCATGTGAGCAACACTCTCTCAAAGTGAGAGAGGTGGTTGTGGATTGAAGAGGCAGGTTGTCAGGCCCGTGAGAAACTCTCTCAAGGTGAGAGAGAGTCTACTTGTAAGTGGTTTTCTCTCAGAGAGATTCCAGCACCATCTACAGAGCTCTGAGAGTTCCTGATCTGGCTTGTTGCTGAGACCCAGAGAGGGAGGTGAAGCACCTATGGACTATGCTTGTGAAGGTGTATACTCTCGGGTGGAATAGGCATGTGGGGAATGAGAGTCTATGATTAGTGGGCATAAGAAGGCTCCTGGAGAGAATCCTTCCAGTTTCTCCATGTAGTTTTCTTGTAACCTCAGCCTAGTCTAGGATTCCCTTGCCTTGGGTGGATATTAGTCCCATCTCGGGGGTGACCCACTTCTAAGTGTGATGAGAAGCATGGTATAAGGCTGGGAGGTTCATGGAAGGTCTGCATGCAGTTGGTGGAGTTACTCTAGTTTCAAAGATAAGTATCATTATGTGTTTAATTTCAATTACAATGCATGTCTATGATGCTTGTATATTTTCATGTATTCCGCAACATGTATGAATTGCTGTTAATTCTATTTAAGTCTGTATGATGGCAGTAACTCTATGTTAAATGTGTTAATTTTATTTAATGCATATTATATATAAGTTTGTGTTCCGCAGTGGTAGCATTTCTCGAGAGTGGGGTTGATGGTCAGGGATGTTACAAATGTTGTTGATATCTATATGAGGTAAGTAGCACACTTTCACGCTTGCATGGCATACCCAAGACAATTATGTCTGACAAATACCCAAAGTTTACCTCAAAGTTTTGGAAAGGGTTATTCAAAGGGTTCAGAACAAATTTGAACTTCATCACAACTTATCATCCCGAGTCTAATGGGAAAACAGAGAGAGTGAACCAAGTGATAGAGGATATTCTAAGGATGTACATGATGGACAAACCATCTAAATGGGAAGATTATCTACACTTGGTAGAATTTTCCTACAACAATGGGTACCAAGAATCATTGAAGATGAACCCATTTGAGGCACTTTATGGCAGACAGTGCAACACACTAGTAAGTTGGGACAACCTAGCTGATAGAGCAGTAGTTGGGCCAAATTTACTCAGAGAAATGGAAGAGAAAATACTGAAGATTAAACAAAATTTAAAGGCTTCCCAAGACATGCAGAAAATCTATGCCGACAAAGGGAGAAATCAAAAAAAATTTAAAGTGGGTGATCATGTTTTCTTGAACATGAAGGCCAACGGAAGTTCCCTGAAGTTGGGAAACTATTCCAAGTTGGCAACCAAATATTGTGGGTCGTTTGAAATCCTAGAGAGGATTGGACCAATATCTTACATGCTTGCATTACTTGCATCTATGTCTATACATAATGTATTCCATGTATCATTGCTTAAGAAATATATACCTTATGCTAATTATGTTATTGATCGGAATGTGATTTAGGTGGAGCAAGAAAGCACTTTTTAAGTGCATCCAGTACAGATTCTGGACCAAAAAATCAAATAGCTCCAAAATCGAGCCATAGGGATTGTAAAGTTCCAATGGACCTGGTACATTCCTGAGGACGCAACATGGGAGCATGAAGATGCTATGCGGGTGAAATACCCACATCTTTTTGAATATTTTGAAAATCTTGTTGATGTTATGTAAATGAGTTGCACTGAGGACAATGCAAAAATAAGGGAAGGGGATTATAATACCCCAAGGCCGAGCCCTTGTTGAATTGTAATGATGTTTAATGAAGTTTATAGTATGGTGATCCAAGTATTTATAAGACAAGAGGCTTATGTGTTTAATAGGCCGGAGAGCCTAGATTCTAAGGACAAAGAGCTTATTTTTTTATATGTAACTATGCAAATTATTAATAAAAATACATCACTGCGTGTAGACCAACCACGAAGAAAGAGTTATGGGGGAACAAGCTCCACTAGGAAGGGAAAGGGAAGGGGATTGAGAGGCTAGGAGAAAGGGGCTAAGCTTGAGGGCTTAACCCAAGGGAATATTTTAATGTATTTCCGTAATTACTAAATTTTGGGAAATAAACCCAGTTATCCTAAGTTCCTTTGGGGAGAGGAATGAAAATCCAAGTGGAGAGGAACAAGCTCTTGGAGAGCCAAGTGTCACCCAGGATGCATGCAAATTTATGTGCGAATTTCCACTGTTGTGGGGGTTCGTTCTCACCATTCTCGATCTCTCACAATTCTCACCTTTCTCGCTCTCAACATTATGACCAGTCTAGCCATTTTTCCTCTTGAGTTCACTCACGATTCTTTCCATCCCTTGTCCATTCCACACACACACTGAAAAGGCATGCATCCAAAGCCATTTCCACCATTGTTGAACCTCTATATTTTGATGATTTGTCCCTTGCCTTACCCTCTTTTTCTATGGTGGTTCGAAGAGGCGGGTTGTCAGGCCCGTGGTTGAAGAAGTAGGTTGTCAGGCCTATGAGCAACTCTCTCCAGGTGAGATATTTTGCTTGGGAAGTGATTTCTCCTGGAGGGAGTCCATCAACAACTATAGAGCTATGAGAATTCCTGATCCAGCCTGTTGTTGAATCCCTAGAAGGGAAGTGGAGCAGCCGATGGATTGTGGAACAATGAAGGTGCATATTCCTGGGGTGGGGCATGCATGTGGGGAATGAGAGTCTATGAGTGGTGGGCATAAGTATGATCCTTGGAGAGAATTGTTCCTGTTGCATTGTGAAAATTTCCATAGCCTCAACCTAGCCTAGGATCTCCTTTACCCTGGGTGGAGTTTAGTCCCAACTCGGGGGTAACCCATTGATGATAGCTTGGAGAAGCATGGTCTAAGGTTGGGAGGTTCGTGGAAGGTATGCATGCAATTAGTCGTCTTCTCATAAAAAGATAAGCACCAATCTATGTTAATTTTACATTCTATGTTTAAATCTTGTGTATCGTGTACATGTGTTATAAGGTTATCAAAGTTAGCTATGTTTATTGCATGTACGTCTTATTGTTGCTTCCGCATGAATATGTGTATGAACATAATGTTTATCTATGTTTAAATTTGCATTAGATATATATGTATATTAGAGAATGATAGTTTCAAGTGGCATGATCGGCTTGGGTGGATGGGTATGTTACAATCTGGTTTCAGAACAATATGGTTTTGAGTTAGTGGCATTTTCCCCAGCATGGGTGGTCGGGGGACGTTGCACCAAGGGATTTCATCAACCTGGAAACCAATCCATTGGGAATAGGTATATAATTATGGGCAGCATATCGCCTACCATAGGGAAAAAATGAGACAACAACATGTTTTTTGTAATGCGAGGTAGTGGTAGTGACCCTAATTTTCATCACAGAAGCCTTCACCAAGAAATAGTCTCTCCATGTAAAAAATATTTCAATCCCTATTCACATTTGGTAGAGTTTAATATTGGGTTGCATACATCTTTTATTTTGATATTTGTTTATTTTGAGTAGTTACTGTGTCATTGAAATTTGTTGCCCCGTTGTTCAGATTGCATTTTTTTTTCTCCGGATTTGGTAATACAAACATTATACTAAAAGATTGTTGTTTTATTGGTTTTTTTGTTAAGTAAAATAAACTGATTTTATTTATATATAATCACCATGAAGGTGATGCACATAAGGCATAGATATACGATCCTTCCATAACCATGTCCTCTATTTCAAAACTGAGAATACTTAATACTGAATATCAAAATATAGAACTTATCTCTGTACATATCCATCTGTCCTATAATTACTAAAATTTACAAAATATCTTTAACAAGTTCCAAGAGTTTTTTGATATGTGATTAGAATTCAAACTTTCAACTCCAACATGCAAAAGATTATAAAACCAGGCCGATAACATATGAAAATAAAACTAACTTATCTATCCCTATTAAGATGCCCTGGGGCCACAAGATTTCATATGGGATCTCATCCTCGATTAGACAGAAGGTTACAAAACCAAGTGGATAACACATGAAAATAAGCTATCTTATCTATCCCTATTGAGTTGTTGTGGGCCATGGGATTTTGATATGGGTTCTCCTCCTCGATCAGAACTGGTGGGTGATGATTTAGTATTTCCTTAGACAATGCCTTCAACTTCCTTGATACAATGTTTTTCATATTAAAGAGGTCACTTTGAAGTTTCCTAATGTTTGAGTCATTCACTCCTTGACCATTAACCATTTTTTCCAATCAAGTTTTTGACAGTTTGAATTTTACTCCAAAAGATGACTTCCACCAGTGCCATATGCCAAGTCTGAGCTTCAATGTTATCTCTCTCTTGTCTTCCTGATACCTCAAGCTTCAGATAATTGTTCCAAAGCACAATTAGCATTTAATTTGTAACTACCTATAACTACCTATGTAACTGTAATTAGAGCTTATCTGTAACTATCTCTAGCCCATCTTAAAATTCATTTTAGTTATCCCCAAAATTGT
>JZKD02S1890214.1:35939-48504 GCA_000966675.3 Picea glauca
TACGACTCCTTGACCAACTCCTGTACTCTATACACCATCTCACGACCTCCACCTTTCATGGCCTCCACCTTTCTCATCCTAGCCACCTCTACACTCTCGCCGATTTCACCTACTATCTTCTCTGCCTCTTCGCGGGCCTCTGCGTGAATAATTTCAGGACCTTCCACCACTTCCTCTGATGCCAAGCTCAATATCTTCGACTGGACCCACTGGTTCTCCGCTGCTTTTGCTTCAATGACGGCTTCGGTGTCTTCTTTGGCTGGTCCTTCATTGGCTATATTGTTGGTACAACACACTAAGGGTTTCAAGGGCTTTGTAATATGTTTTCTTATGCAGCCGAGATGTATGCTTTCTTTTGTAAACGCCTTAAATATGTCGGCCCCTGCAATATGTTGTCTTTCTAGAAAATTGTTGATGCAAGAGCATCGTTGGCAAGTGCACAGAGGCAGGGCCACCCAACATGTGAGAGTTCTCCCAGAACTTCAACATGGACAGTTACAACCGATTTCGGGATCTGCCTCCACTAAGCGGATCTCAAAATCGGTTGTAACTGAACTATCATATAGTGTAGGATGAATTTTAGAGTAGGCAAGTAGCCAAGGGAAACCCTAGAAACATTTTTGAGTTATGTAAAAGCTTGTATGCCCAGTTAGCGGCAAGAAGAGAGAGCTGTAATACAGAGAGAAATTAGTTGTAAGAGAACTGCGAGTTAGCAGGAGATCTCAATTTTTGAGTTGCTGTAATTTCGGATGTATTATGTAGCCAGTGGGCACTTGTGAATATAACAGAATGGAAAATTGATCCAAATGTGTGGTGTTTTGACTGTGTGCATTTTCCTGTCATTTTCTGTTTTATGAACAAGTGGATGGAACTGTGAATTTTCCCAGTTTCAATTGTTTCTCTTCATTGGAAGCTCTGCAAGGTGTGCATCGAGCCAGAGAAAAAAGTCATGGATCTGAGTTATCGAGATCCCTCAGACGCAAGGAGTGTGCGGGGAATCGAAGTCTGAACCAGACAAATCTCAAGAGGAATAACACTTCGGAAGTGTTATCGAGATCCAAGAACTCATTCCCTGGAAGAAGCGAAGACCGAGTCTTCGAAGACTTAGAAAATATTCTAAGTTTGAAGCGAGTAAAAGCTTAGAAGGAAGAACGCCGTCAAGCGTTGGATCGCGGTGGAAAATCCCGCGGAGTGTCCGATTTGAGGGAGAAGCGCAAGCTTTAATGCTGTGTAGATCCCGGAGAGGAGGGTTCGAAGATCTGAACAGACGATGGAGAGTCCTCGAGGAGGAACACCGAAACCCCGTAAGTCATTGGATCAGGTGGAGCTGCAAGGAGGTTAGCGGTGAGGTCTTCTTATCGTCCAAAGCTCAGGAGGAATAGTGATCGTTGATCACAAGAAGATCTAGACCGTTGGTCCATTTCGCAATTTCGGGTACCACGAGTTGGAAAGACAAAGATCCTTGTCTTTTAGAACCCCAAATCGTGAAATTGCGATTCGACCAGAACCGTCAATCACAGGCCGATCTGGACCATTGGTCCATTTCATGACTTTGGGTACCGTGAGTTGGAAAGACAGAGATCCTTGTCTTTCAGAATCCCAAACTGCGAAATTGTGATTTGACCGGAACAATTGATCCCAGGGATCATTGTGAGCCATTGATTGAACGTCGGGACATTTTGGCGTTTCGACACTTCGGTAACCGAGGATTCCAAGGAACAGAGACATCCCCTACACCTTGATTTCACGAAACGCGAAAATCCGAAAGAATAGGCGTAAGGAGATTTCAGTGTTTTGGTAATCGGGGATTCCAAGGAGCAAGGATATCCCTTGTACCCTGATTTCACGAAACGCGAAAACCCGAAGGAGTGGGTGATGGGACATTTCGGCATTTTGGCAACTGGGGGTTCGAAGGGAAAAGGAACAAGACGTTTGACTTGTGAAGTCTTGGTCCCCGACATTTCGGCATTTTGACAACCAGAGGTTCAAAGAATAAGGGACGTGACGCTTGACTTGTGAAGTCCCGGTCCCCGGTATTTTGGCATTTCAGCAACCGGGGGTTCGAAGAACAAGGGATGGGATGCTTGACTTGTGAAGTCCCGGTCCCCAGTATTTATGCATTTCAGCAACCGGGGGTTCAAAGAACAAGGGACGGGATGCTTGACTTGTGAAGTCCTGGTCCCCGATAAGCGCCCTTTTTGGCTTAGCACAAGGTCACGACTCTTGGTCGTGTGCTGTGGGAGCTCATGCTTGGCGCTCGAAAAAGCCAACTGAGCATTTGTAAGGGACCTGTGTGTTCATTTAAAGGGTTCCAGTTTGGAACCAGAAGAGCCATTTCGACTCTAGAAATAGAAGATCCTGACCGGGAGGTCGTGCAGCCCTTGAGAGGGATAGGGGGCCTGCATTAGGTGGTATTAGAGCTAAGTTTTTCGTCTGTAGACTTCAGGCGAAGGAGGAAAAGAAGGAGATAGAGAACTTGGAGCTGTACTATATGTGTGGAAGATAGTTGACATAATGCCGCCAAGAAGACGAGATCCGCCTTTGGCCAACCATGCTGTAGAGAGGGAGATGTGAAAGCTTCGCGCCCGAATGGAAACAATGGAAGCAACATAGAGAAGAGCACCTAACATTGGGGATGTCAGTGATGTAGAAAGTGAAGAGGTTGAGGTTGAAGAAGCTGCAGGAGAGGATGTTGTAGAAGAACGTTTGTTGAGAGCAGTTGCTAGATTGGGAGGCAGAGCTAAGATAGAGGTCCCCATGTAGTGAGGGAAATCTAGATGTTGAAGAACTGTTGGACTGGATAAGGTCCATGGAAAAACACTTCGACTATGAAGATGTCGATGAGGAGAAGAAGGTGAAGCAGGCAGTCACCAGGCTAAAAGGGCATGCAACACTGTGGTGGGATGAACTGGAGGCTGAGAGGAGAAGTAAAGGCAAATAGAGGATAAAGAGTTGGGACAGGATGGTATCCAAATTGAAGGCTAAGTTCATACCCAAAGACTATTAGATCAATCTATTAAGGAAACTACAGAACCTGAGACAGAAAGGGATGACAATTAAGGAAACACCGAGGAGTTCTACCGGCTGAACATCAGAATTGGACAAAGGGAGAGAGACGAAGAAAAAGTCGCCAGATATATAAATGGCTTGAGATATGAAATCCAGGACGAGCTCAACCATGATGACAGTAAGGAATGTGGAAGATGCTTATTAGTTTTCACTGAAGGCAGAGGAGAAGTTGGCCAGAAAACAGAACTAGTGAGGAAGAGGTAGAGGCTCGGTCCCAAGCAAAAGCAAGGGATTTAACCGTGACAGAGCACATCAGTCTAAGGATGAGGCTGAGAAACCACACAATCACTCAGAATGAGGAGTAAGTTCACGAGGAAGATAGAATGGTGGAAGAAACTCTTCTAGAGAAAGAGGCAGAGGAGGAGTAAGGTGCTATAACTGTGGAAAGATAGGGCACATGTCTTGGGAATGTCCCGAGAAGAAGAAGGAAGGAGGAGAAGCTCACATTTCAGAAGCATGACAAAGAGATGTTGAAGCAGAAGGAGTAGAGGATGGAGCATACCTGATGTTGAGTAAAATTCTCTTAAAACCAGAGGCAAAAATTGAGAATCCAGTGCAGAGAAACAATCTCTCCACGACAGCTTGCAAGACTAAGGATAAAGTATGCAAGGTGATCATTGATAGTGGGAGTAATGACAACCTAGTATCCACATATATGGTGGAGAAACTGGAGCTGAAGACAACTACACATCCAAGGCCATACAAATTCTCATGGCTACAGAAAGGACACCAGGTAATGATTACTAAACAATGCCTGGTTGAAATTAAAATAGAAGGATATAAAGATGAAATCCCATGTGATGTAATTCCCATGGGCGTATGCCACATTTTGTTGGGAAGACCATGGTAGTATGACAGAAATGTCATTCACGATGGAAGGAATAATACATATACATTGGAGAAGAATGGTAGGACGCATATGTTGCTGCCAATGGAGGAGAAGAGATAAAAAGAGGAAGCCAACACAAGAATACTTCTCATGAGTGGGAAGGAACTCCTGAAAGAAGCCAAGGAAGAACAGGAGATGCAGTTCGTTGTGGTGAGGAAGCCCAGAGTCATCCTTACGAGTACATCTATGGATGATTTACCTGAAGAAGTTCAGGAGCTGCTGGATAATTTTGTTGATATAGTGGTGGATGAGCTACCAAACTCATTACAACCCATCAGGAGTATCAGTCATCATATCGACTTGATACCAGGAGCAAGCTTGCCAAACAAGGCAACGTATATATTGACACCTCGAGAGAATGAGGAGGTGAGGAACCAAGTCCAAGAGTTGTTGGATAAGGGTTTAGTCAGAGAAAGTTTGAGCCCATGTGCAGTACCAACTGTGTTAAGCCCAAAGAAAGATGGAGGATGGAGAATGTGCACAGACTCGAGAGCCATCAACAAGATCACCATCAGGTACAGATTTCCTTTACCAATAATGGATGACTTAATTGATTGCTTAAGTGGAGCAAATTTATTTTCTAAGATAGATCTGAAAAGTGGATATCACCAGATCAGAATGAGAGAAGGTGATGAATGGAAAACAAACTTCAAGATGAATGAAAGTCTGTATGAGTGGCTGGTTATGCCATTTGTCTTAACGAATTCCCCAAGCACTTTTATGAGGCTGATGAATGAAATTATAAAATATTTCATTTGTAAGTTTGTGGTTGTATATCTGGACGATATACTGATTTTTAGCAAGACTAAAGAGGAGCATTTGAGGCACCTAATGCTAGTAATGAGGAGGCTACAAAAGGAGAAGTTGCTAATCAATCTGAAGAAGTCCTCTTTTATGAGGACATAACTCATTTGCTTGGGTTTTGTGATATCTTTGAATGAATTGAATATGGATCCAGAAAAGGTGAAAGCAATCAAGGAATGGTTGTCACCAAGGAGCATGTTCGAAGTAAGGAGCTTTCATGGTTTAGAAAGTTTCCACAGAAAGTTCATTAGAGACTTCAGTGGGATTTGTGCACCAATGATGGATACAATGAAGAAGCGACACAAGTCTTTTAAATGGACAGAGGAGGCTGAAAGGAGCTTCAATATACTGAAGGAGAAGATAACAGAATGACCAATTCTGATCTTGCCGAATTTTGGGAAGACATTTCAGGTAAGATGTGACGCAAGTGGAGTTGCAATAGGAGCTATTTTGAGTCAGGATAACATACCTATTGCCTATTTCAGCAAGAAGCTGAATGAGACTAAGAGGAAATACTCCACATATGACAAAGAGTTCTATGCCATAATTCGATCATTGAAGAAATGGAGGCATTATCTTGTCCCGAAAGAGTTTGTCTTGTACAACGATAACCAAGATTTACAATTCATAACCCGACAAGAAAAACTGAATCAGAGGCATGAAAAATGGGTTGAATTTATGCAAAATTTTACTTTTGTCATAAAACATATTGCTGGGAATGCTAACAAAGTTGTTGATGCATTAAGCAGGAGATGTTTAATTCTACAAGAATTCCAAGTGGAGACCTTGGGGTTTGAACACCTTAAGGATAGGTATTGTGATGATACAGATTTCAAGGAGGCCTACGAAGCATGTACAAGTCCTGTACTGAGAGATTGAAGTCAGTGGACAGAGTATGTAGTTCAGGAAGGATTGTTGTTTAGAGGAAATCAATTGTGCATACCAAGATGCTCAATGAGGGACAATCTTCTGAAGGAGAAGCATAGTGGAGGATTGGCTGGACATTTCGACCATGATAAAACGTTTGCACAGTTGAGCAGTTCATACTATTGGCCAGGTATGAGAATAGAGGTGATAAAGTTTGTGAACAGATGTAGGATCTGCCAACATGCAAAGGGGAAAATATAGAACACTGGGTTGTATCAACCATTGCCAATACTAGAGAGGCCTTGGGATGCAATAATCATGGATTTCGTGTTGGGATTGCCAAGAACACAAAGGGGATTTGATTCCATATTTGTGGTGGTGGATAGGTTTTCAAAGATGGCACATTTCATCCCATCCCAAAAGACCAGTGATGCAACACATGTGACAAATATGTTTTTCAGAGAAGTTGTGAGACTTCATGATCTACCCAGGATCATTGTCTTAGACAGAGACACAAAATTTGTTGGTCACCTTTGAAGGACGTTGTGGAAGAAGATGGGGACATATTTGTCCTTCAGCTCAGCTTATCACCCTCAGACAGATGGGCGGACTGAGGTGGTAAATAGAAGTTTGGGAAACTTATTGAGAAGTTTGGTTACTGAACACCATAACCAGTGGGATCAAATTCTGCCACAAGCAGAATTTGCATACAATGACTCACCAAACAGAAGCACTAGAAGGATCCCATTCCAAATACTCTACGGAATGCAACCTAGGGGAGTGTCTGAGTTGAGAAACTTGGAACAGGGAGAGATCAGAAGCACTGGAGCAGAGGATTTTGCTGCTGAAATGCAGAAACTCAATAGTCAGATCAAAGAACAATTACAGAGTTCTAACCAGAAATACAAGCACAGAGTTGATCAACATCGCAGGGAACTTCAATTTGAAGTGGGAGATCAGGTTTTAGCACATCTCAGGAAGGAAAGGTTCCCTAGGAGAACATATAACAAATTGAAGATGAAGAAGATAGGACCCTGTAAGATCTTGAGGAAGTTTGATGCAAACGCCTATGAGATCGAGCTGCCAGATGGTGTGGGCATTTCACCCATATTCAATGTCTCAAACCTATATCCTTACAGGAAAGACGACACAGAAGGATCATAAGATCAAGGAAGGATTTAGTGGGAGAAGCAGATGCCTGTGGCAGAGAAGCTACACATGGAGAAAATTATGGATCAGAGGATTGGAAAGAAGACCAGGAGGAAGAATTATTTTGAGTATCTGGTCAAATGGAAGGGACACCCAATAGAAGATGCCAGTTGAGAAAATGAAGCTGCTATCCAGAAGCAGGGAAGGTCAGTAGAGGAGCTCATGGACAGGAATCCATGAATTTTTGTCAAGGGGAGTATGATGCAGGATCATCGTTGGCAAGCGCACAGAGGCAGGACCACCCAACACATGAGAGTTCTCTCGAAAATTCAATGTGGACAGTTACAACTGATTTTGGGATCTGCCTCCACTCAACACCGAAATTCTCCTTTGGAGGCACACTTGAACCAATGTCGAAAATTACCCTTTGAAGCAAGTTTTGAAATTGTAAGCTGAGCAGGAGTTTCCACTTCGGCTCTGGAATGCGATTGAACTAAGATAGTGTAGGATGAAGTTTAGAGTAGGCAAGTAGCCAGGGGAAACCCTAGAAAAATTTTTGAGTTATGTAAAAGCTTGTACACCCAGTTAGCAGCAAGAAGAGAGAGCTGTAATACAGAGAGAAATTAGCTATAAGAGAACTGTGAGTTAGCAGGAGATCTCAATTTTTGAGTTGTTGTAATTTCGGATGTATTATGTAGCCAGTGGGCACTTATGAATATAATAGAATGGAAAATTGATCCAAATGCGTGGTGTTTGGACTGTGTGCATTTTCCTGTCATTTTCTGTTTTATGAACAAGTGGATGGAACTGTGAATTTTCCTAGTTTCAATTGTTTCTCTTCATTGGAAGCTCTGCAAGGTGTGCATCGAGCCAGAGAGAAACGTCATGGATCTGAGTTATCAAAATCCCTCAGATGCAAGGAGTGCACGGGGAATGGAAGTCTGAACTAGACAAAGCTCAAGAGGAATAACACTTCGGAAGTGTTATCGAGATCTAGGAACTCATTCCCTGGAAGAAGCAAAGACCGAGTCTTTGAAGACTTAGAAAATCTTCTAAGTCTGAAGCGATTAAAAGCTCAGGAGGAAGAACACCGTCGAGTGTTGGATCGTGGTGGAAAATCTCACGGACCATCCGATTTGAGGGAGAAGTGCAGGCTTTAATGCTACGTAGATCTAGGAGAGGAGGGTTTGAAGATCTAAACGGATGGTGGAGAGTCCTCGAGGAGGAACACCGAAACCTTGCAAGTCGTTGGATTAGGTGGAGCTACGAGGAGGTTAGCGGTGATGTAACACCTTGTTTCCCCCAGTCTGTAAAAATAACTATATTGGCCAAGTATTGTGGCAAACTCAGAAATGTGAATGTGTGATGTGAATGGACCTTGTGAAAAAGGTCGATGAATGTAAATAATATTATGAATATATATATACTGCAGGATTGTTGAGAGGGCATGTGCTGAAAAAGAGACCATGATGGCGGTGGAAGGCACTTGGAAAGGTGGCGTTAACTTCCACCGAGATTCAATACCGTATTTGGACTCCATTGGCCCGGAGAACCAAAAGCAGCTCGTTGGCCCCGAATTAAATGTCTTGTAGGATGGTAGGTAGATGGCTCCTCAGGAATTAATGAGGGATGGGGAGGTGAACCGCCCATCCGTAGAGCCATCAGGCCTAACTAGCGCGAGGGAAATCGCGCCACACGCAACCTTGGAAGAAAATAAGGTGTGGGGGAGAAGTGATTGGGGGGCAGACGTGAGGGGAGGAAGAGAACTCTGGCAATATGTAGAGTGAGTGATAGCAGAGAGGAAGGATAGTAACATTCACTCCTAGTCACTGGTAAACAGAGACGCATTCTCATAGCATCATGGTCTCAGCTCAGGGGTGGCTAGTGGTAAATCCACTGGGAGTCACTGAGCCTACAGTTGGGTGGAAATGAGTACCCCTCTCAGTAGTTGCATAACCCCTGGTGTTACTTTCTGATAAGTGTTTTTCCTTTGGCATCTTGAAATATATGTATTCTGACATTTATGATCATAAGCTGTGAAATTGTGAATGATTTCATTATAATAATGTTTGTATGGTGTCTTGATCAGTACTGGTAGTTGTATGTTTATAATGGAAAGACTACGTATGGATTATGTTCTCATAAATCGTTATTTATATGCATACTAATCTAATTCAGACTTCACGCCTGATTCTCGAGAGAGAGATACCCTTATCTGCCTCAGATAGTACCCTGGGTAAACCTCCCCATAGAGATACCCTTCTTGAAAATCCCATCAAGAGCCTGGAAGGAGGACGTGAAGGCGCAAGGCCTTAAGAAATCCCTGATAAGTATTGAATCGACAGATCAGATCCCGTTGGGAGATATGTGGTCACTCATGACCGTCAGATCAGAAAGAGAAGCTGGAAAGTTAAGTACCTTAACCCTGAATAGGTGTTAATCGACGGACGAGATCCCGTTGGGAAATCTGCAGTCACACATGACCGTTAGATTGGTAGGAGAAAGTAGGGTGTTAAATGCCTTACCACTTGGTCTCTCTGTGTCTTCATGGGTAGCGAAGAGATCGGGATCATAGATCCCCAAGGTCCATGAGAACATCTGGACCATTGATTTTTCCACGTCCAGGAAGTCATGGGAGAATGAACAAGTTAGGAACTTGTCTAAGCCGTCAGATCTCAACTGAAAAACCCGACAACCGTTGAATCTGTCAGGAGATACCCGAGGGTTAAACCCCCAGTGAATAAGGGCGAAATCCCCAAAATAGATCTGGACCGTCCGAATAACGGAGGCCACGTGTCAAGAGATTACCCATTTTGGGAAATCGGGAGTCGAGAACTCGGGAGTTCTGGTGAGGAGAGATCGAGACTTTCCATTGTGGAAACCTCGAGACAGATATGGACCGTCTGATTTAAGGGGACCACGTGTCGTGAAATTTCCCATTTCGGGAAATCGGGAATCGCGAACTTGGGAGTCCTGGTGACGAGAGATCGGGACTTTCTAGTGTGGAAACCCCGAGACAGATCTGGACCGTCCGATTTAAGGGGGGGCCACGTGTCGTGAGATTTCCCATTTCGGGAAATTGGGAATCGCAAACTTGGGAGTCCTGGTGACGAGAGATCGGGACTTTCCATGGTGGAAACCTCGGGATAGATCTGGACCGTCTGATTTAACGAGGCTATGTGTAGAGAGATTACTCGTTTCGGGAAATTGGGAATCGAGGATTCAGGAGTTCCGTTGACAAGAGGTCGGGCTCTCGCCTTGATAAATCCCAACCTATAATATCGAGACGTTAGCATGTGGCTAAGTCCCGATGAATGGATGAGATTCCTTTGGGGGATCTCAGGGTATATAATGACCGTCAGATGTGGAGAAGAGATGTCAACTTTAAGCCGGGGTGTAAATGCACATTAAGGTAAGTAGTGAGCAGATCTAGACGACGAGAGTTCACCTGCCAAGATCTACGGCCAAGGCTTCATTCTGGATCCCCCTTGCCGTTCTACCTTTAGCGGTGGGGGGGGGGTCTGAAAACGAATGTGCAACTCTCGAATGGTCGAGATTAATTCACCTTGATCAATGGTGTTCAGGTGAATTCCAGACCACCCCTGCCGTTCTACTGTTAATTGGGGGGGGGGGCGGGGGTCTGGAATGGTATGGTGTGTAAAGTGGGGGCCCCTCCTGTCATGTCGACTACCATGTCGCATTTCCCCCTCTGCCACCTATACTCCACTTAACTGCACAATGGGGCCTGTTCTCATTGGCTATTCTCTAGCCCTGTTGGGATTTGTCCCCATTGGCCATTCGCTAGCCCTGCTGGGGTTCGACAGTTGTAGAGTCGAACGATTCGACATTCCTGTGGTGCAAGTCACGGAATACAAAGAGGCACCATGATTATTTGACCTGTGATCATTACCCATGGATTACATGGGAGCAGACAGAGAAAGATCTAGCTTGCGCTAGGCCTCCGTAGGTAATATGGGGGTTATGATTCTGCAGAAATCAACGAAAATTTGATTATGGTAGTGGGTATGTGACAAAGTGGAATCAAAGCATGGTTACAACACTTGGCCTGCTTGGGCTCAGGCACGAGCTGCATTAGAAGATATTTTTATCTGCGTTTCTCTTTAAGGAGAAGGACTGCAGAATGAAACTATAATTTGGAAACTTCTATAACCCCTCTGTTAAAATGGCAAATACTCTTATAGGAGTAGGGATGCACTGATCGTTATCACTGATAATATTTGAGCGTGAATGATAGAGGTAGAATAAATTGTGCTATGAAGTTGCACAAGCCAGACAAGGGACATGGATTGTGTTGTCTTATTTTAGTATTATGAGGGCTTCCTACTAAAGTAGGTAGAGTCTCTTGCAATTGAGATGGTTGGTTAGATAAGGGTTAAGACCCAAATGAAGAACCCCTTCATGATTTGGGAAATCTGGTAAGGACTGGTAGGATCCTTAGAAAGTTATGATTTCTTCATTATTAAGAGACTAAACCCTGAGCATACAATTCCTCATGATTGAGAGGACTGGTGAAAATACGTAGGGTCAAATTTACCTGACCTATAATGGTTAGAATCGACCATGAGCATAACCTATTTGAGGAGTCCTTTGGGACTATTGCTAATTCCCAAGAGTGACCCTTGTTGGTCGTTTCCATAAAGAGAGGGTAACACCCGTATGAGTTAGGACTATGAGACTAGTCCAGTAGGAAACCTAATAAGCTCAGGAGGAATAGTATCCATTGGAATGGAATCAATGAGATCCGTTGATCTAGAGCTTTGAGGTTTCGTCTATGGGGAAAACGGAAGCGTAGACTTCCCAAAGTCGCGCCAGGTAAATCACCGATTTAATCAGGACCGTTGATTTCCAGGGAGATCTGGACCGTGGGATCCAGATTGTTGGGCCCACATAGAATAGAATTTTGGGAAATGGTGGAGCGTTGTCCGCGGATTCGCCAAAACACAGGATCCTGACGCGTGTCTGAGAATTGATTCCATGTTTCGAGTGAAGGGTCATGTGGATGAAAGAGACGAGAAAACCCTAGCCTCGGTCTTTCGGGTTTTCAGATTTCAGGAATCAAGGAAACAAAGTTCCTTACAACGAAAATTCCGAAATCGTGAAATGCGAAGCGACTTTTAATTTGGATCGTGTTCACCGTCGGTGGTCACGTGAGGAGAGGGCGTAAGCCAATATGATGAATAATGCATGAGTTAATGCACCGAGGAGCTTCATATTAAAAATCCTGATACTCATATCGGTAAGGTATGAATGATATATAGAACGTGCAAGTAATGCACAGGTATGATGTAAGAGTATAAGTATACTAAAGGCCCAACATGATGGCCCTGATGAGTGAAATGTGAGGCAAGAATTACACTTGCCAAAATTGAATGAATACCATGGATGCATGGTTGATTCCATTCTGAAGAGTCGTGAAGGATCTATCTTGAAGGATAGCTTAAAGGGAATGTACTCCATATCCTCGGGAAAATCCAGTACAATTAGATGAAAGAGTAAACGAGCAAGGATGCTTTGTTGTCATGATAAGAGGCAAATGTTTATGCCTTTGCAGATCACAATGAGAAGGACTGTGAACAATCCTGAGATGACTAATTTTAAAAATGGAAATGTATGTAGGCTATGAAATATAACTATGATAGCTACATGAAGGTTTAGGATTATGAAAGTGGTTAAGTACATCATAGATGTAAGTTAACAAAGATGCATGTTATATTCCTTAAGGGAATATTTGGTAGACCACTAAAAAGCTAACTCAAGGTTGAGGCC
>JZKD02S1890225.1:17577-39123 GCA_000966675.3 Picea glauca
ATCTTTCCATGCATTTACAAAGAAAAGGGGATTTAAATCTAGGGATGAAGGTAGAAAGTAATTTCTATTCAGTCATATCTGCATGCAAAGTCTGAACTCTATTTGCTAGTCCATAGGGTGATTTTTCCCAACAACACTTTGGACCCTTCTAGACATCTTCATTAAACTTTTAAGAAAATAAAAATGGAGGTTTAATTCCTTGTCACCACTTAAGTGAATAAGGAAATGGAGGTGATAACAATGCACAATTGAGAAACGGTCTTAACCTATAATATACCTTTGGACTACAATGAGAATGCTCTTACACTCATCTTTAATCCACATAATTGAGATACCCTAACTCCAATCATGGTTTTTGTGTTCTGCCACCAGTAATTTGTTGTAGACCTCAGTTAGAAATTTTCCCTTTTTGAACCATCTCTCCCCACTGACCGGGAGAGTGCAGGACGCTCGAATAAAATGCTATGTAATACGAATAGTGGTGTCCTCAAGTTGGGTCTGAATCCCATCAAAATTATGTGCAAAGAGCAGGGCCAGTCCAATGTGATTCCCTTCAAAAGCAAAAAGGAAATCAAACCACTTTGCTCTAATGAATATGTCTCTTATTTCTGGAATGGCTTCGAATAGCTTGAGCCCCTGTGGCTCTGTTTTGTTCAATTTCCAACGTTCTTGGGGAGTAACCATTTCATTCTAACTACTTTTTCTAAAAATTATGGTTGAATGTATGTGTTAATATGGTTTCCTTTAGCACCTTTAGCAATAATTACACATGATCCCACGATGATAACAGTTTAAGGTGAAAAACCGCATGACCCTTAACACGAATTCTATGATGATGGTTAAAATGGTGGTAAACCACGTGATATCAAGTGCTCAAGGAAATGAACATTCTTGCATGGCACCAACACGGCTTAATTAAAAAAAAAAAAAATTCTTAATGTTAAAACCAACAAAACAATGTGTTTTTTGTTGTTTGCAGGAATAGGCACATTCTTGCAATCAATGTACTTTTGCATCAAAGGCCTAGTTTAACCTACTAGAAACCCACTAGTGACATAACCATGGTGATGTGTGTTATTCAATTCAAACCATAACATGTATTAACCTTTTAAAGAGCAAGAAAATGATGAAAAACAAAAGGAATATGAGAACAAATCAAAATGACTCAACACTCCATTGAAAACAAACTAAGCAAGAATTAGATTTATAGATGAATGGGATGATGGAGAAAAAGAAGGAAGATGTGCAGACCTAGGGTCTAACATCATCTCCAATCGAGGATAACAATTCCCTGTGAGGTGCTAAGAACAACAAACTAGGTGCCTTATTTCATTAATTATGCTGCCACTTGCTACCAATCACTCATGCTTTGTTTACCAGCCATGTTACCTATCTTATTTCAACTAAAACTCAAATGTGTAGCTACACCCTAGTTCCTTTGTTGGGATATGGATTCTTTATTCAAGAAAAACTATTAAATCAAAATGGAAATGAAAACAACTATTGTACAGGATGGACCACCTCTAGTCCATCGAGCAAAGTAATGCTTCAGGAAGAGCCCATTTATTGGGCCTCCAAATATCTCAGTACCACCTAGATTTTTCAATATAAATGTATTATAATCTAGAACCTTGACTAATTTGAATGGACCAAACCAAAAATTATCGAACTTACCATGCTTGGGTTTTTCCTCCCTCCTGGCATCCCACCTCAGAACCAAGTCACCTGCTTGAAAATTTTCCTTTTTGGTTTTCCTGTCAAAGGATACCTTGAATTTTATCCGATATTCCTTAGTATTATCATTCAATGCTTCTCTCCTTTGTTTTACTTAAATGGTATGAAAAATTCTTCTTTGTATGTCATTAGGTTCATCTGCTTCCTCCTATAAAAAATTTAAGATTGGTAGACCAAGTTCAGTTGGAAAAACAACATCCACCCCATAAAATTGTTGAAATGGGGAGGTTCCTAATGACTTCTTGGTGATCATCCTATCATCTCACAAATCATACTTAATATTGGAGTCCCAATAGTTTTTATTTGCAGCCAACAACTTCTCGATGATCCTGATGAGGGCCTTGTTTGATGATTGAGCCAACTTGTTTCCTTATGGGTAATATGGTGTAGAGTGTGTAAGGATAATGTTGTAATCCCCAAAGAAGTCAACCATGTCCTTGGACTTGAATTCTTGGGAATTTTCTATTACTAACTTCCTACGGCACCCAAACCTGGAAAAGATGTTTGTCTCCAATAAATTCACGATCACCTTGTCAGTAGAATTCATGGTGGGCACAAATTCAATATTCTTTCTAAAGTAGTTAGTGGCAGTAAGAATCCACTTGTGTTGTCCACTGGAGGGTGGGTTTATCTCACCTATGAAATATAGGCCCCATTGTTGGAATGGACCACTAACAGTAATGGGTTTTATTGGTAGTGAGAGAAATTTATGTTTTCTACCAAATTCCTGACATTCTTCACAAGATTTGACCATGGAAAACACATTAGAAACGAGGGTGGGCTAGTAATATCCGACCCTCAGAATCTTGAGGCTTGTATATTTCCAATGTTGATGTCCTCCACAAGCTCCTCTATGCACATTTGTTATGAAATGTTTTGACTCATCTTCATCCAAACATTTCAACAAAATACTAGCAGGGTATTTCCAATATAAATTATGGTTTATGATACAAACATTACATCCTTCAATTTAAGAAACCTCGTTTTGGATTTCTCCAATTCTGGTGGACATTATAGGTGATGAAAAAACTAAACAACATATTTATACCAGGGTGAACGAGAGTATTGATCAAGTACCTTCATGGTGTCCTTCCCAACATGCATCCTTGGAGCATCCAAATGGTTAAAGGTATGGTGCAATTCCAATGCTTTGTAGTTTGAATCAGATAACAATTTTGCAAGGCCCTTTCCCTTAATCAGATTAGTGTGATTTATGTGTAGGTCATATTCTAAATGTTTGACTATCCACTTTCCCCTCTTCGCTTCATTGTATGGTTGGGCAATAATTTTCTTCACACTGCTACTAGGAACATAAGTTATTATGTTGGATTACATAACATACACACTAAATTCCTTCAAGGATTTGACTAATGCATAGGCTTGCTTCTCCAATATTTCATATTTCAATTCAACATCCCTGAGTTTTTTACTGAATAAGAAAACGGGTTGTTCATTACCTTCTTCATTCTTTTGTAGCAACACATCAAGAATAGTCTCCTCAGAGGCAAAGGAGAAAATCATGAATTCTTTGGAATAGTGTGGACTAACCATAACATGGGCTTCAATCAATGCCTTAGTAATCCTTTGGAAGGATGAGCTGGCTTCCTATGACCATTTGATGTAAGCATCCTTATTAAGAATGTTAGTAATAGGTCTTATGATCTCAACAAAATTTGGCACAAAGCACCTCAAAAAAAATATTTTTCCTATGAAATAATGGATGGCCTTCTTATTCCTAGGGATGTCAATTTTTTGAATGGAATCTACCCTTTCTGTGTCTATATTTATTCCCCCTTTTGATATAATGTGTCCTAGTATCTTTCCTTCTAACATAAAAAAATGGGACTTTTTGGGATTCAAAGAGATCCCACACCTTCTTCTTTTTTGAAAAATTTTCTCCAGGTGTTGTAGATGTTCATCATCAGGTTTTGAGAAGATGGTGATGTCATCAAGGTATATAACCACGAACTTGTCCTTTTGAACCACAAATGCAATTTCCATGGCCCTATGGAAAGTGGCCCCTACATTCATTAGGACAAAGGAAATTGTGTCATACATGAATGTGCCCCATGGGGTGGTGAAGGTTGTTTTTTCCTTTTCTTCTTCAAGAACTAATATTTGGCTGTATCTAGAATACCCATCCAACATGGAAATTTTGTGGGATCCTACTACCCTTTTCAATGTTGAAATATTGTAACTGCAAAGAGTATTCTATTTTTTTTTGAGTCATTATTCATTAGATTAATCCCCTTTTGTGGATTGATCATGTCGGGCATTGTAATTGACCAAATCCGCTTTTGTGGATTGGTCAAACCCTAATTGTACTATGAAAATTAAGAATTCGGCCCCTAGGCCTAATTAAAGTAGTTTTAACCACTAAGAAGACAAGTCGTCCCTGCCCAGTGAAGAGACACCTTTCCAGCACCTACAAGCCATTATAAATAAAGGAAGCCAGGGCCTCATTATCTCACTCACTCATTCGCTCATCCAGTGCACAAGTTTGGTAGCTGCAATTGGGAAAAGAAGGAAGAGAGAGGCACATTTTGTCACTATTGGATATTCTCTAGTGTTTTGGTTTATTGTCTTGGCATTGTATTGGCTATCAATATTAAGGAATTTTTTGCTTGGTTTTCTCACCCATGAGGGTTCCCAGGATAAATGTTGTGTATCTTGTGATTGTGTTTCTCTTAGTGATCCTACCTATGCTATTGTTATCTATTAAATTGAAAAGAAACTTAATAATATCTTAAAACTTAACATGGTATCATAGCTAAGATGAAGAGAGAACCTTTCACTAGATATGCAAAAACATCATTGTTGTCGTACAAGAAAATTAGTGTTTTCTATTGAAGAGTAATTTCATCCTCAAACTCATCAAGGAAGTGCACCGTAGTCTAGCGAACTCTTTCGCAGCCTTAGTGGACTTTTTCAATGGACAAAACTCCCAAAAAGTGAATCCCTAGTTTTCACTAGTACCAGAAAACCAAGAAACTAGAACCAATACCAGAAGTACCAGTCCATAATTTCATTGGTCCGATTTGAAGGGGAAACATTTGGATTTTCTGAAATCTAAATACACTAAGATACTCGCCTCATCCAATCCCACCTCCTGGTAAGTTCATAATTAAATTCTAAGCATTTTCAATTTTTTGTCATTTTCCTAGCTCTAGGTCAAGATGTATGCAAGCACTAAGCTTGTTGACAAGCTAGAAGGAGTGGATAACTTATGTTCCTGAAAGTATATGATTTCACTCATTCTTGAAGAGAACGGCCTATAAATATTCATTAAATAAGATGTACCAGAACTTATCGATGCCTCAGCTAAAGAAAAACACCAAAAGGACATAGTTAGGGCCAAAAGAATTATTGCAGACTCTATTAAATATCACTTAATTCCTCAGGTGGCTTCAAATAAAACTACAAAATAAATGTTTGATTCCCTAACTAGAGTGTATTAAGGAAAGAACATCAACTAGAATATGAATCTAAGAACTCAACTCAAAAGTACAAGGATGTAGAAAGGAGAAACAATTCAAGAATGTTTCTCTAGAATATAACAATTCATGGAACAACTAGAATAAATTGGAGACACCCTAGATGAGGATGAACTCATCATGATAGATATTAATGGTCTCACATGACCTTGGGATGCATTCATCCAAACTATTTGTGCCGGAAAGGAGAAACTACACTTTGACAGTCTTTGGGAAGAATGTGTTCAAGAAGAAACAAGAGTAGCTAACAAAGAAGAAATACTATCAAGAGATGAAGATCAAGCCATATATTATCACACTAAAGGAGGAAGGAAGAGGTATTACTTCTAGAAATATACTCATGAACATAAGGAGTCTCACTCCTGAAACAAATTCATCCATAAATAATCTCACCCTCCAAGGAGATTCCAGAAGTTTCAGAAAGGTCAAAGAAGAGAAAAAGATTTCTCATCCTACCAATGTTACGATTGTGACAATATGGGACATATTGCTAAAAATTGTCCATCTAGAATAGAAGAATACAACAAGAGAAACATAAGGCATCATGCTCATACAGTTGAAGATGAAGAGCCACCCACAAAGATGATAAAAGAACAGATTGAAGATTGTGTCTTAATCTCTACCCTCTCAGGATCAGTGACACCTGGTGAGGACACTTGGCTCATAGATAGTGGTGCTTCCAAGCACATGACAGGTCAAAGAGACATTCTCTCTTCCCTCACAGAAAATAACTTTCCCCGAAAATTCACACTTGGAGATGATTACCAGTACCCTATCAAAGGAGTAGGAGAATTGAATTACAAGCTTGATTCAGGGACCCCAATGAAGATGAAGGATGTACTATATGTATCAGGTTTTACAAAGAACTTACTTTCTATATCATATTTAGATAAGAAAGGATTTAGACTTGCTTTCATAGATGGATAAGTTCTTATGTGGCCCAAAGGAAAAACCATAGAAGAAGAAATTGTTATTGGAAAGGAAGAAGGTGGCTTGTATAAGCTAAAAGGTCACTCAGAAGCAACCTTGACTCATTCCATTGAGAATGCATGTGAACTTTGGCATAGTAGACTAGCTCACATCAACTACAAGGCATTATCATATGTAAGCAAGGAAATCATAGGTCTACCAGAATTCAAGGTTGATCATGAAGGTGTGTGCAATGGATGTGCACAAGGAAATAACATCAAGAACCCTTTCCCAAAAAGAGATAGTAAAGAAGAAGGAGTCCTAGAGATCATTCACTCGGATGTATGTGGCCCAATTCCATCAACCTCCATCAGTGGGTATGTATACTATGTTTCTTTTATTGACGACTATTCTTTCAAAACCTGGGTTTACTTTTTGAAATCAAAATATGAAGTAATCGATAAATTCAAGGAATTCAAAGCCTTGGTAGAGAATCTCTCTGAACGAAAGATCAAGATACTCAGATGAGATAATGAAGGATAATACACCTCAAAAGAGTTTGTAAACTTTTGTAAATAAGTTGGGATCAAGAGGGAGCTCACCACTCCCTACAATCCTCAACAAAATGGTGTAGTGGAAAGAAAGAACATAACTATAATGAAAGCAGTGAAGATTATTGATCAGAATCTAGACCAGGGGTCAAAATTTAGCCCAAAAATAAAAGTGTTTGGAATCACTTCAAAACAAACAAGTGCGTAGGTCTCGTTGTCAATAACCCAACGCACTTCGAATGGGGTCAAACGGACATCGTATGAGTGAGATATCGTGTTCTTTTCGATTTTCCAATCAGGGAAAAAAGTTGTTGACTGTACAATCCATATAGGCTGACGTGGTAGGGGTACGACTGCACACGTGGAAGGTGCTGATGTGTCAAATGATGATGTGGAATGATTCTCATGTGTCAATCATTTAAGTGGTAGACACATGGACGTATGGGTTTAGGACACATGGCATATTGTTGTCAAATGATATGGTGCCACGTGGCCCAACCGTGGGCTGCCATGTGGCACCTTGGGTATGGTGTGTAAAATTTTATGGAGTCCTTGGGATTCAAACCCTGGAACTTCACACACAGTGCAATGTATTGTAAAAGAATGCCCAACCGGTGCACCAAATTTTATTATTTGTTATATATATTCATTCACGTATATTTAAATGTATTTAGTGTTGCATTTTGGGTGTGGGTCTGGGCTAGGGTTTAGCCCCAACCCTCGGTTTTGTGCGCCTATCCATATGACCCAAATCCACACGTTTACATGGGATTTTTAATGGTTAACCCCATTCATCTGACACTTGGCACATCCACACGCTTGACACTTCTCAAGCCCATAAATCGTCTTGCAACGGAGCCCATAATTTTCATTGGGACATGGCCACATGGCCCCCATGCGCCCGACACCTTCGTGATTCGAGGGCTTAGTTTGCTAATGATGCAAAACTTTGGTGCATTTTTCATGCATGAGCATGTGTGCTAGGATTAGGCATGGGAAACACCCAGAATCCATGTTACTGACACAGGAGGTGCGAATTGGCGAACCAGAGATAACAAGCTTAAAGGAGGAAAATGGAAGGAGGCGTATCTTATTCATCTTTTGGCCAAATGAGGTGCCAAAAAACACCATCTAGGGGTTTTTGGATGTTCTGAATCCATTAGCATAGTTTTCAAAGGCATTTGGAGACTTCTATTGTAGTTTTTTCCACATTGAAGTTTCAAAGAGCTTCAGGGAGCTTAGGGCCACCATTGAAGGAGGCCATGCTCAGATGAGCCCAAGTCCATTTCCAGTGAATGAATAGTCATTCATGAATAATTGAGATGCTATGAACTCATTGGGACAGGTTTAAGAGGCATTTGAGGACTTTTAAAGGTGCTTTTTCCATAAGGAAGCTCAGGGAAGCTCAAGGCCACCAATAGAAGAGGTCATGCACGGATGAGCCATGGTCTGTTTTCAGAGATCTAATAGTCATTTTTGGGGTTTTTATGTATTATGAACCCAATGGTATAGTCATTAAATCCATTGGAGTTGAGAAGCAACTTGTAAAATAATATTTGACAAACTAATCCCAGAGATCCTAGTCCATTAATGGAGGCTCAAGGAGATGTAGCCCAGTTGGGGGTGAACTCCTTTATCATGTGGTTTTTGTTGTGAGTTTTTCTGGTTTTTATTGGCTGCAACATATGATTTGTTTTTGTATTTATGTAAACAAAATATTTAACATTTTCAAAAACCTCACACATAAACACCTAAAAGATGCATAAACTTGACACATAATTTCTCTTACACAACTAAGACATTGAGCAAGGTCCTGAAGTTTGTTTTAATGGAGTAGAGGGTGCTTGCATAGAAAATTAAGTCAGCCCCCTATTTTCAGATCAACTATGATCCATGATCAAGATATTCCAATGCACTTATGGGAAGAAGCAGCAAGAACAACAGTGTATGTACAGAATAGATTATCCCATAGTGCACTTGGGCTCAAAAACTCCTAGGAGATGTTCTCTGGAAAGAATCCAGAAGTGAGCCATCTCAAAATATTTGGTTGTCCAGTATTTGTACACATTCCTAAAGAGAAGAAAACCAATTTGGACCCTTCAGGAAAGAATGTAATATTTTTTGGATACTGTAAGGTCTCCAAAGCCTTCATAATTTATATACCAGGCTCCCATCATATTGAGATCAGCAGAGATGTAACCTTTGATGAATATGAAACACTCAAGAAATCAAGAAGATGCTAGCTTGAAGAAGTATATGAAGAAGAACTTGTAGCTCTCAGAGTTGCAGAACCAGTGAGAGAAGTCATAACTTTCCCTAATGAGGATATTCTAGAATATCATGACATAATAGAATCTCAAGAGCCTCCCTAGATGGCGATCTCCCACAAGAGAAAGCCATCTTGTGCAAGGGAACTTATTCAATATGGAGAAAAGTATGGGTCCCCCGAAGGAGCCATGAGACAATCCAAGAAACCCAAGACATTCTCCATTTATATGGCTTTGATGTGTGATCTCTTAGAAAAGGAATCCACTTTCTTTGAATAAGACATTCAGAAGAAAGAATGGGAAAATTCCATGATAGAACAATACCAATCCATTATAAAGAATGATGTATGGGAAATAGTTCCCAAACTAAAGAGAAAGGACGTGGTATCTTCCAAATGGCTATACAAGATAAGACATGCAGCTAATGGAAGTGTTGAGAAATATAAAGCAAGATTTGTAGCTCGTGGATTTTATCAAAAGGAAGGCATTGATTATGAAGAAACATTTGCTCCTGTAGCCAGATACACTTCAATCAGAACTATCATAGCCCTTGCAGCTAAGATGAAATGGAAGTTTCACCATATGAATGTGAAAACATATTTCTTAAATGGTGTCATAGAAGAGGAGGTGTATATAGAACAACCTCAAGGGTTTGATGTTGAAGATAGAAAGACTCGTGTATTCATATTGAAGAAGGCTCTGTATGGATTGAAACAAGCTCCTAGAGCTTGGTATGGAAGAATTGGCAGTTTCCTAGCAAGCTTCAGATTTACCAAGAGTAAATCTGACTCTAACATTTACTTCAAGGTTATGAATGATGAGCTTGTTATATTGATGTTATATGTAGATGACTTATTTCTAACTGGAGAAGAAAATCTCATCGTTGATTGTAAGAATAAGCTCGTTGCATAATTTGAGATGAAATACCTTGGCATAATACACTATTTCTTAGTTCTTGAGGTCTGGCAGAGACTAGAGAAGATATTCCTCAACCAAGGGAAGTATGCAGTTGAAATATTGAATAGGTTTGATATGTTGGAGTGTAAATCCATGAATACACCCATGGAAACAAAGTTGAAGCTCCTAGTTGAAACTTCATCATAATTGGTTGATGTTACATTGTACAGACCGATCAATGGATCGTTGATGTATACGACAAACACGAGTCCAAATATATGTTTTGTTGTGAACACCTTGAGTCAATTTTTGGTAGAACCCAGACGTGTTCACATTGTTGCTTCAAAACATGTGATGAGATACCTTAAGCATACGTTGGATTTTGGTCTCAGTTATAATGGTGATAAAGACTTCAGACTGAGTGGATATACCAACTCGGATTGGTCTAGAAGTGTCTCTTATAGAAAGAGCAACTCAAGATGTTGTTTCAGTCTAGGTTCAGCCATGATCTCATGGAATAGTAGGAAGTAATAAATTATTTCTCTCATCATGGCAGAAGCGGAATACATTACTGCATGTTCCGCCAGTTGTGAATCCATATGGCTTCAAAAATTTTTTACAGGTCTATTTGATCTGGAGATGGAAGAAACTGTGATTCTATGTGATAACCAGAGTTGCATAAAGATGAAAGAGAACCATGTGTTCCATGAAAAGTCAAAACACATATAGATACAATATCATTACATCTATGATATGGTGAAGAAAGGAGCAATAAATCTCCAGTATGTTGGCACGGATGAACAGGTTGTTGATGTGTTGACCAAGCCTCTGTCTCATGTAAAGTTTGAACTCTTTTGAGACAAGCTTGGTGTAGTCCGAAAGGACCTCCCTCACTGAATATTTCCAGCTTCGTGTTGATGTTGTTGTAATGTTATCCTTGTGTTGAATATTTTTGACTTCATGTTGATGTTGTTGTGATTCCAGCTACATGTTGAAGATTTCCAACTTTGTGCTGATGTTTTTGAGATGTCAGCTTCATGCTGAAGATTTCCATCTTCGTTCTAGTGTTGTTGAGATGCCAAATTCATGTTGAAGATTTACAGCTTAGTGTTGATGTTGATGATGATCCATCCCTTGTATTGTGATGTTGTTGATGTTAATGTTGTATCAGCCTCATGTTGTTATTGATCTGATGATGTATTAGTGTTATACTAATCCATGTTGATGCAGATGATGATGATTCCATTCCATCTCCTTGTTTTGGATGATGATATTGATGATGAGAAAAACTTTTGATGATTTATAGATATGTCATTCAGTGTTCCAGATGTTGTTGATGTTGTTTCCCTCTCTCTGTCCTGATGATGTTGTAGAATACTCTTCTTGTTAAGGGGGAGTGTTGAAATATTGTAACTAGAAAGAGTATTTTATTTATTATTGAGTCATTATTCAGTATATTAATCCCCTTTTATGGATTGATCATGTTGTGTATTTTAATTGACCAAATCTCATTTTGTGGATTGGTCAAACCCTAATTGTACTATGAAAATTAATAACTCGGTCCCTGGACCTAATTAAAGTGGTTTTAATCGCTAAGAAGACAATTCAGCCCTGCCTAGTGTAGAGACACCTTTCCATCACCTTCCAACTAGTAGAAATAAAGGAAGTCGGTGCCTCATTATCTCACTCACTCATTCGCTCATTCAGTGCGCAAGTTTGGTAGCTGTAGTTGGGAGAAGAAGGAAGAGAGAGGTGCATTGACTAGTGTTGGATATTCTCTAGTGTTTTGGTTTATTGTCTTGGCATTGTATTGGCTATCTATATTAAGGAAGTTTTTACTGGGTTTTCTCCCCCATGAGGGTTTCCCAAGATACATTTTGTGTATCTTGTAATTGTGTTTCTCTCATTGATCCTATCTATGCTATTGTTATCTAGTAAATTTAAAAGAAACCTAATAATAGCTCAAAACTTAATAGCAAAATATTGTCCATATTGGAAAAAGGATAATTGTCTTTCATTGAACACTTGTTTAGGTTTCTGAAGTCCACACATAAGAGTATATCTCCACTCTTTTTCCTCACATGCACCAAGTTGGCCACTCAATTTGAATATATTAAGGGAACAATTATTTTGGCATCAAGCATTATTTTCAATCCTTTTCCAATAATAGACATTAGCATAGGATTAAATCGCCTAATTTTCTTCCTAAATGGTTTTGATCCCACCTTCGGAGGAATCTTGTGTTGAATGATATCAGTATCAAAGGTATTCAAGTCATCATAAGACCATGAAAAATATCAGCAAAATTTTTCATAAGGCTGGCATACTTATTTCTTTGCTCATCTAGCAGTGTTGTGGATATTTTGACTATTTTGGGATTTTCATTTTTCCCAATATTGCATTCCATGACCTCTTTCTCCTGATTTTTCGTGTCATCTTTCCTAGAGACATCATTTCTTTCAAACATCCTCTCTAGTGGTACTAAGACCCTTGGGATATTATTTGTCTTGAGCTCTACAATGTTATGGCCAACCACCTTGTTCAGAAAAGGAGATGCTTGTTGATTTTCTATTTCATGTTCCTCATTCTCTTGATCAATGGAGATATTTGAGAATTCTTCAATGGTTTGCAGGAATCTCTTGAGCTCTAGGTCATCTCTAAAATCCTTCCAGTGCTTAACATTGTCTAGTATAGTTGTCTTGTTCCTAACCTCCACTTCATATTTGACATTTGGACCAATAGGAGGCCTAAAGGTACTAGTAGCCAGGGATAAAGAATCTTCCCTTTGATTAGAATCTCTAGGGATAAAAGAAATATTGAATGCTAGAAATAAATTGTCCACTAAATCCCATACCTCATTTATGTATTGTTTCAGCCTTTGTTGTTTTTCTTGATAAATGTCTTTTACTTGATTGAAAACTAGCTCAGAATCACCAAAGACTGTCAATTTGTCGATGACCATGTCTCTATCATCTCTTAACCCCAACACCAAGGCCTCATACTATGCTATATTTTTAGTTGTTTCAAATTCTATTTTGTATGAGAGTGTAACCACCTCCTTTGAAGGGGAAATGAGGACTATACCAACACCAGAACCCTCATTTGAAGATGAGCCATCAAAATACATCTTCCAGACTTCATTTCCTTGGTATGTCAGTGGTTGATTTCTGCTTTTGTTGACTAATATTTCCAGAACATCACCTTTTATATGAAAAATAGATGACCCAAGTTCATCATCAACAACATAAATTAGATAATTAACCAGATTTTGATGATTATTAACAATATATGCCAATCTGACTTCTCTGATAACCTCATGTATTCTCCTCCAAAGATAGGGTTGGTTTCATATGTAAGATCCATCTACAAGGATCCTCCTACTTTCTTGGCCCATGTCCTGGACAAAAGCATACCAAAATTGGGGGGTATGTCAGCTACAAAAATATCCATAACTACACTTTTCATGTGTAGATGAGACAGAGGAAGAACCAGATCTTTAATTAATCCCAAGCATTTAACCTTTTTAAAATCAAAAGAGTAAATATCTCGGTATGGCTTGGTCATTTCTAGCCCCAGCTATTCCATAAAAACCTTAGGCATGGAATTATGAGAGGCACCTAATTCCATTAAGAAATTATGCAATATTTTGTCATGGACATTCAAGGATATGTAAAAAGGTGGAGAAGCACCAGACCCATCTTCAATGTGTGGGACAAAAGTGATCGCAGGGTTCTCATCATGCAAGATGATTACATCTAATGATATAGTAGAAATAGGTGGCTTCCAAACATTCATAATAGAGTTCTTGAATGACTCATTTTTCAGTAACTCTGTTCAAGGTACATGGATTTTTATCTTACTTAGATCATGTTCTATGCTGAAATAAATTGGTTGTATGTTTGCTTCTCTTACCTACGGGACACCAGGTTTAAGTGGATGTGTATGATCACTTTTGTTTGATGTATCTTTGTTTGGACCTTGCTTGGGAGGAATATCTGATTTTTTATTCTAAACAAGTGCATTTATTTTGGGACCCCCTAGACTAGGCATTAAATCATACTTCTTTTGGGGTTGACTTTGAAATATTTATTCTTCCTTTACATCATCATCAAATAGGTTTGACAACTATGATATTTCATAGCCCAATTGTGTTAGCTGACTAGGATAAAGATCAGTTTCATTAAAAATTATAGAAGAATCATCTAGAACATCATTTTCCACATCCATCTCCTCAATTTCATTTTTTTGTAAAGGAGGTACAACTCTCTGATCTTCATCATTTCTCCTCTCCCTCTACATGAGTTGAGGTGCATTATTAGGCCTTCTAAACTGATTTGTGTATTTGTTTCCAACATCTTGATCTAGCCTATTTTCCTGCTTGGTTTCCCATTTCAATTTAGCTATCTCTGAAGTTATGGATTTCAAGGTTCTGGTCACCTCGTATAGCTTTGGGTCAGATTCTACTAGGCTAGAAGAAGAAGTAAACTCTTCCCTATGCTTCTTTTTATCCCTATCTAATTTTTTCTTCAATTTTTCTGATTCTAGGATGTTAGACTCAACCTCAATAGATGACTCATGCATGGACAACAAATTCGTGGACCTCCTCTCCCTCACCAGAAGAGAAAATTCAGCATCAAAATCATTTGCAAATGTGATATTGGATGAGGCTTCAGTTGACTTAATCTCATTAGGAATCTTGTTATACATCTTATTGAATCTCTTGGTGAAATCTGATACAAACTCACCATTTTTCCTTCTTAAAGCACCAAACTCAGTTATGTAATATAGGTAGTCTCTCCTATCTCTCCATTGTTTCATAAAATCCTCATCCAATGCCTCAATACCTATGATAGAATATGGAGTTAGGACACGAAACCACTTCCTTACCTCTCCATCCAATCTCTGCACCAACAACCTCATCCATACATTTGCATGCCCAATGTTAAAGTTGTCTACAAAAATATAAAATTTCATCATATTTTCTTCCGCAATCACCTCCCCCTCACCATTGTACCTTGCCAGATATTTCATGTAGTCACATGTGGGAAAGGAATTTAAGTTTTGGGGAAACACTAAAGGTGAATACCTAGTTGTAATGATGGCTTCCATCATGTTGACAACCATGTTTGGTACAACTGGACTCTAAGGTTGAGGAGTATTTGTGGGTGTGGTTGATGGAGGAGATGATGAGGAAGAAGTTTATAAAGGGGATGTCTGAGGGATAATCACAAAGGGATTTTGAAAAATGACAACCTCAGGATGCTTCTTGTTGTGGACAAAGACAGTTTTTTCAATTGTGGCCTTGCTTTTGGATGGAAAGGGGTATCTCTGAGAAATAGTAGTCTTCCTTAATTATATCTCTAAATCAAGATTGGTTCTCTCACCATTAAGATCAAGGTTGACTTTTGGATTTTTAGTATGCTCATGATTTGATTTCCTAGATCCTTTCTTGGGAGCCAAACTTTTTTAATAGATTTGCATTTAGTGGAGTCGTCAGGTGAAAGATGGAAGTAACTTTTGTGCCTGACCTTTGTTCACCATCAAAGATCAGATATGATCATTTTCATTCTCCCAGGGAAATATTTCTTGACATTCCCTGACAATGACACCGGAACATGTTGGTCCTATGGTCTGCACTTGACTGTTAAAGGGCATAGCTAGGCCACCTCAAGTTTTGGAATGATGGGTTTTGATGATTTAAGGTTTTTGGTCAGATAAGAGATAGGTTTTCAAGGGTAGAGACCTAGTTGGACTATTCAACAATGTCACTGTAGGGTTTCCCTTAACTAGTGGCATGCAATTTGGTGAGTAGGTAAAGACATGAGAATAAAACAAAGGAAATACAAGAAATCCTTCAATTTGTTACTTATTGAATGAAAATTCAGACTTTAAATAATATTCCATATCTAAAACATGTATCTTGACACAAATCATCCAAAAAAGGTTGTATTACAATAAACTATCTACTGCAAACAATAGATGAAACTAGGTTGCATAGCAATAAATAGTTCATTGAAATAGTAGCTAAAAGGAAAGGAAACTAGACATTGCATACATTTCCATCTTGCATCTAGATAAAGATTAAGAACACACAAACATTTGAGAAGAAAAACACAATCTGACACCAAAACTTATATTCACCAGGTATGAAACTTTACAGTCTTATGCTTCAAGTCCAGCCAAAATTTTGATGTTTTATCTCCCAAAAACTCAACCCTATTAAATTCAAAAACCTATCTATTTATATTTTTCTCAAGGGGGTTCGACCACCTTTCTTGGATCTAACTCAAAATTTCATCTTTACATTACAACTAGACCCTGTAAACAACTTGACTATAACTTGACTATCATTCCTTAATTACAATTGGTAAACATTGCTTTGACTTGAGTGAATCTAGTTTGAAGTATCAGTTCATGACCTACCTTCAATTAGACCTTAACAAAAATATGGTTCATATCAAAATAAAATGACCACTTGTTAAACTTGGAAGAAGTATATTTAACTAAAAAAACAAAATTCTATAAGTGCAACTATAACCATTATTGACAACTGAAGTAGAAAAAATCCTAACAAAAACCTTTGAAAGTTGTAGCCGACAGGTGATTGTACATGAATGCCCATGTACACTCCAACTAGAGACCAAAATGGAATACAGTTCGATCATCTAGAATTAGTCCCAAACCATTTCTCCTTTGACAGCAATAGACATCTTAGATTATCTCTTTCAAGAACATGCATTTTTTCTCATGATACGTTTGCAACTTTTGGTACTTCTTATGTAGCTTAGTATGTTGCATTTCAAGATATTTCTTTTGTTGTTGTAGACTCTGAATTTGTTTCTTCAGAATTTGTAGCTAGTGGTTTTCATCTATACCTCTATCAACTTCAACCTTTGGTTTCATCGATACCTATACCTTACTTATGTGCTTTAGCCCATGTTCTTCCTCTATGGAATATTTATTGAGGTCAATGGACAACTTAGATTTTCTTGGCCTCATCTCATATCTGAGTGTTATCTTGGAATTGTTTCCATGTGTCTCCCTCATAGGTTCCTGCATATTCAATATTTTTTCTTTGATCTTTGGTTTGGTATCATGTGAAACCTGCTCAAGAGCTAGCTTTGTATCTAGGACTACACCATCAGAGTCCTTCTCAATTTCTATTCCAAGTTCCATTACATTTTGTTCTAAATCCAAGTCTGCAGGGTACTTTGTCTTTACAACAACATACCTTATCCCTAAATATTCCCCTTTATTGTATTTTTTCTTTGTTTTTTCCCCTATCATGCTTTTCAATGTGTGGATTTCCATCTCCTCCATATTGGAAAATCGAGATATGTCCTCTTTAGTGTTCTCATCCTCAATTACTATGGTTTTTTGGTCTTTTAAGGATGGATTAAAAATTGTCTTGGAATTCAACCTCAATTGATTTGTGATCCTGGTTTTTTTGTTAGGTTTTCTGGGAATTTCAAGGTTTGGTTCCCTTTCCTTTTTCTACTCTGCTTGGCTTCATAGGATTCCTTAATCAAGGTTTATACAGTCACAATTTTTTTAGCAACAATCTTAGGACTGAGTTTTTTAGTTTCTTTTGCCTCTTTGTTTTTGTCCTGGGAGTTTTATCTTGTTGCATGGTGGTGGTCACAATCTCATCTTCAGATTGCTTAGGTGATAATGGACCTAGTGGGGTGACTTGTTCCTCTTGTTGTTTTATGAAAACCTTGTTTCTCTCCTTCTCTCTTTGTTTTGTTGTAGATGATCTTAACTACCTTTGAGGGATCTCCTCTTTTGTTGGAGTAATTGACCTGGCCTCTCTAGATTGGGTTCCCCTCTTCTTTGGTGTAGTTTTCTTATTTCTAGTTTGTTGGGTATATTTTGAGGAGCATCGAGGTTTAGGGGAAACCATCATTTCTTGGTTAACCTCGTCCCTTTTCTCATCTGACTGTCGATCAAATTATTTTTCCTTTTGATGTTGATCAATTTCTTGTCCTCCTTGTAACCCTACAGACTGTAGAAAATATTCCCAGGTCATTTCTATTTCATATAAAGAAAAGAGGACGGAGATTTTTATAAGACCTTGGTGATATAAAATTTTGTGAGCATATTCAAGGTGAGTCTAGACCCTTATAGACATCTTCATTAAACTTTTAAGAAAATAAAAAGGGAGGTTTAATTCCTTGTCACCACTTAAGTGTATAAGGAAATGAAGGTGATAACAATGCACAATTGAGAAATGGCATTCACATGTAATATACCTTTGGACTACAGTGAGGATTCCACGCCACTCATCTTTAATCCACATAATCAAGATACCCTAACTCCAATCAGGGTTTTGGTGTCCTGCCACTAGGAATTTGTTGTAGAACTCAGTTGGAAATTTTCCATTTTTAAACCATCTCTCCCCACTGACTAGGGCCGGGGAGAGTGCAGGACGCTTCAATAAAATTCTTTGTAATATGAATAGTGGTTTCCCCAAGTTGGGTCTAAAACCCATCAAAATTATATGCAAAGAGAAGGGCCACTCCATTATGATGCCCTTCGAAAGCGCAAATGAAATCAAACCATTATTATCTAATGAAAATGTCTCTTATTTATAGAATGGATTCAAACAGTTTGAGCCCCTGTGGCTCTGTTTTGTTCAATTTCCAACGTTCTCAGAGAGAAACCATTTCTTTCTAACTACTTCTGTTGGAAATGTTTTCCAAATGTATGTGTTAATTTGGTTTCCTTTACGACCTGCAACAATAATTACACACGATCCCATGATGATAATTGTTTAAGGCGCAAACCTGGATGACTCTTAGTAAAAAATATGTGATGATGGTTAAACTAGTGGTAACCTGCATGATCTCAAGTGTTGAGGGACATGCACACACATGCAAGGCGCCAACACAACTTGATTAAAAAAAATCAAATTTTGTTAACATTAAAACCAACAAAACAATGTGTTTTATGTTGTTTGCAAGAATAGGCACATTCTTGCAATCAGTGTCATTTTGCATCAAAGGCCTAGGTTAACCTTCTAGCAACCCACTATTGACATAACCATGGTCATGTTTGTTATTCAATTCAAACCATAACTTGTATTAACCTTGTAAAGAGAAAGAAAATGATGAAAAACAAAAGGAAGATGAGAACAATTCAAAATGACTCAACACACCATTGAAAAGAAACTAAGCAAGAATTAGGTTGAAAGATTGATGGGTTGCTGGAGGAAAAGAAGTAAGAGGTGCAGATTTAGGATCTAACATATCCGATGCATATGATAATTACATTTTAGATTTTCATTTTTCACATAACTAAGTAAAGAAAACACATTCATACATTTATAAATTGTAACATATATAAGTAAAGCCGAAGAACAAAAAAAAATTATCGTTCATCCTTTCAAAGTCCAAAAATATATAGTTTCATAGTACAAAATGGGGCTCACACCCTCAAAATACGTATATGGTTGGTACATAACATAACTATGGAATATATTCCTATGGTGGTGGATGCGTATCATGATAGAACACTATGGCATTTTCAAGACACCGGAAGAGTCACACCCATACACGGGGTACACCCATCGCCTACCCCTGTATCACCTCTGGTAGATCCTTGGCTTGAACCATAGGAATCTTGTGCATAAATCGAGATAGGTTCCCCTACAAATTCTATAGCACTCTCTCTACATCCTCATCTACTAGATCATCTCCTCAACCCCTTCGTCGATGTCATGGGAATCCCTTTGGTTGTTGCGGACCTACATCTGTGTAACAAAGCAATTGTTAATACTTGATACCATACAAAAATATTTGTGTTTTTATTTTTCCTTTATCAAAATTGAAAAAAACACAAAAAAATTAAATATATAAAAACTATTTCTTACCAATATACCCATAGGCGGATCCCAAGGGAAATGGTATGACAGGGTCTCCTATACAGTCAATCCCTCGATTAGGATAGTTGTCAATGGGTATGACCTACTAGTGCCACCAAAAAAAGAACTCATCATTGTAGGAGTTTGGCACCCTACCACCTCCTAGTCACCTCATCATGTTGGTCCACCATGACATGGTTGGATAATGTTTTCTGTGTGGAGTAATCTCTACTCTAGGGCTCAAACTTGGAACCCTCTCAAAGAAAAAAGTACAAAGTATGGATGAAAATCTGAAATTCCTCATTCACACTTGTTTGCAATCTGTCAGGTGGCTCTTCATTTTAGCCAGTAGTGAGGTACACCAGTCATAAAAAGTGGGTCTCAAACACTCCATCGCATATAACATGAGTGGCCTTGATTCTTGGTGCAACACGGTTGATCCCGATATCCATGTAAGTACAAGCATGGTGATCTTTAAACTCAGGTTCTCGATCTCCCTGATTGGGAGTTGGCTTCCTACTTTATTTGTGTCTGCAACACAATGGATGGAAATGTACTCCTCCATATGTATACCATCGCCATCCACTTGAGCCTTGAGATTCACCACCTCACCTCGAAAAGACAATCCTATGATAAAGTGTATCTCATCCATTTCAATCCTCAATGGTTTCCCATTGAGATTGAAGGACTCTGTCTCCGGATCCCAATATTTCACCAATAACTGGAGTAATCTCACCTAATCCCTCATTCCTTTGAGATCCCAAAATTTATAAAGTCCACATAATTTCAAACCTTGTTGTGCCCTTGCATATCTTTCTACTGTTGCATCTACCTCCTCATGCTCCCTTTCCCTCCATTCAATAACCATCCTGCAAAGGACAGAATATTTTTTGAGTTAATCCCCTTCAAAAACTTGTTTACAGACGTATACACGGGATAACCTTATGACAGTCGCGTATAGGGATTCATATACGCATGTAGGCTTCAATTTTCCCGCATATATGGGGTCATATATGTGACTCGATGATGTTGTTAGCACATAGAATTTTAGGGGTGTCAAAAACACTTTGGTTTTGTTTTTTGGAGTCATAGGGTTTTATAGATCTTAGGTTTTGTGTCTTTTTGTTTGCATAACTCAAATTTTTTATTTGAATAATAAAATTTATATTTAGACTTGTTTTAGAGTCTTTATGTCATAATATTAGTCATCATGACAAGGTGACAGAACACCCCCACCTTAGTAGGGTCTGCTTGACCTCCTGGTCTTTGGATCTTCCTATTCCCTTGAGATGAAATTGCTCTTTAGTTCATCTGGAACCTTCAATGTATATAAAACCACAATTCCTTCTAGAAGTTACGCCTGCGTGAACAAGCAATAGGTGCACACCTCTACTTCCTGTGACCACCAACGTGACCACTAACTTAACCCAAAGGGCTCTTTAGTTCGTGACTTCGTGTTTCGTGATTTTAGGATTCTTGCTGTGAGTCACCCTGACTCCTCCGATGCCAAAACCTCGAAATGGGATAACGGTCCCTAGCTCCTCCCTTATGCCTTCATCATATGACCTCCATCTAAATCTTGAGGCCTCTCCTCCAAGCGCATCATGATTTTGCGACAAGTGAGTTCACGATGCGACTCTTTTCCTTTTCCACAAAGTCTGAACTCATGACTTCCTTACTATGGATCAACGCTCATGAACCTCCTAAGATCTAATGGTCCAGATTGTGTCAGGATTTCATGTATTGGGGATTCCTGAAATAGCTTCCTCCACACTTTTGACTCCCAAAATGCCAAAATTTCAGAGCGTCCAATCGATGGCTGAGATCTAACA
>JZKD02S1890225.1:58388-77863 GCA_000966675.3 Picea glauca
GTCGAGGAGAAATTTCATTACTGATTCTTCAACTGTGGTGAGCTCATCGGACATACACGCTCGGGATTAAAATTATAGGGGTCACGGTGAACTTAGATACGACACTAGAACAAACAGAAATAGTGCAATGATCATTCTTTACAATTCACTTAGTCTGGGGGCTCAAATTATCAATTAGCAAAAGTGTTCTCCGAGCATGGCGCGATGGGATAAGTAGGCAACTCGGAAATGGTTTGCTTGTAATGGGTATGAAGCCTCATTAACTATTTTTCGATCTGTTATAGCATGTTCTAATGGTCTGGTGTCGAGCTGTAAATTCTTTTCAACCCATTCGGAGTGGGAGTCGAACAAATATATCAGTTCCAATGGCTATATTACTTTGCCATGGCGAAGTGCCATGTGTCGCAGTTATGATATCTCGGCGAAGCTCCAATTCTGCAAATTTTCTTTCTACAAAGTTCCTTCTAGAATCTTTTGTAACTGTTCAATCTTAGCCCTCTTCTTACTTAGCTTTATAGCCTTCTTTCCAGTGAGCTTTGGCTCATTATGTCTTTTTCCATTTTGATTCTTATTTTCTTTTAACATAGTTACTGCACGTTGTTGAGATTTTTTATGAGGATTCAGGGGTAATACCTCTTCTTTATCTAGAGTAAGTACTTCAGTCTTCTATGGGTCTCTTAGTGTTCTTGTAACTTCAACATCAGGGTCTCTAGTGTCAAATAGCTTCGATTTGTTCTCTTGTTCTTCAATTAATTGTGCGATCTTTCTGGTCATGAAAACTTTTAACTCTTTTTTCTTCTACTCCAAGACTTCTTCTTCTTTCTTTCGTCTGGCTTGATCTCTGTCAATCCAAGGTTTTCCTATTAACATGGTAAACGGGGCGTAGTCTTCAAAAAAATTAATAATCTCAAAATCTTCCTCCGTCGAAGTTCCCTTGACAATCATAGGTATCTAAGGGAGCCTCCCACACAGGTTTACTAGTTTTCCTCTGAATAACCCTATTCCTCCTAATGAGGGAGTCATAGCAGGTCCCCCGATAGCTTCCCAAGTTCTCTCGATCATGACATTCACCTGTGTTTCCTCATCTAGAACACATTCAATGTCAAAGTCTCATATTCTTGCTTCAAGGCATTCCGTTTCTTTAAAGATCTCTGATAATGTAATATTTCGGTGGTCATTCAAGGTTTCTTTCATCTGTAGCAATACCTTCTCTAATTCTTTTTGGGGTTCTTCTATAGCCTTAGCTTCTGGATCTGCCTTAGTTTTTTCTTGTCTTATGTTCATACTTTCAAGCTTAGCAATCATTCTAGGGCAATCCAACACTTCATGGTCTAGAGCTTTGCAACAAAGACAACTAGGCCTTCTCCCAGGGCATTCTTTAGCAAGATGTCCCAGTTTTTTGCAACTGTAACATAGGTTTAATCCTCTCTTTATTTTAAATGATCCCCAACTTCTTCTATACTGCGCACTAGAATCATGGTATCTAACCTGCAATAAATTCTTTCTAGGATCTTGCATCCATTTCTTAGTCCAAACACTATTTCTATGCATAGGTATAACATATCTTTCACTATTCTTGTCAGATCTATTAATATCAAATCTTCTTTCATCTATTAATACCCTAGTTTTGAAACTAGGATAGACTCTATTAAGTATACATAGATCCATATTCTAGAAACAAAAATTTCCACTTATCTTACTTCTATAGAGCACAAAACTTCCAGATCTAAAAAATTTCACTCTCTTTACCTTTATCGGAGCACAAAGCTTGCAGATCTTACCTCTTTTAATCAGAAATTCTTACTTTTACCTTTCTTAGAGCACCAAGCATTCAGATCTTACTTCTTTCCTTCAGATCTGATCTTCTTTTCTTCATATCGGGCTTCTTTCTTTCAGATCTGACCTTCTTTCTTTAGCACAGAGATTTATAAGTCAAGTAGAATATTGTGCACTAGGGCACATATCTACGCACATAGCTTTCAGGGTTTCAGGATAGATCTTGGCACAAATATTCTTCTTTCTCAGTTCCCAGCGATCACAATTTCATGTCTCGGCAACGGAACCATTTTTTGGCACAAGGGAAGACCCGAAGTTCAGTGCTACAATAGCGCACCAACAAATCCCTAACTACTGGCCCTTGTGGAAACACCTGTGAAGAAGATGAAGTCTCACCCGAGGTAGAGGCAGGGGTGGTTGCGAGACTCAGGTGTCTACAACCTTAGCTGGGACACTGATCTATGATTATACAACTTAATAGAGCACTTAGCATCGCCAATTCCTCAATATACAATCACTATTCACTTCATTGATAAAACAGAGCTTCGCAGCATTCACACTAATATACAGTATTTAAGAACTTAGCATATATATATATGGATCAGAATGAGCATATCAAGCATTGAGCATGACTATCTTGATCAGATCTAATATTCTTATATATCATAAGCACAATGCAGGAGTAGATCTATCTAAACATATCATAGCACTTAGCAGATAACATGTAAGCACATCAAGACAAAGCACAAAGCAAGACAACACAGTGTTTACGTGGTTCACCCCCACCCTGGGGCTACGTCCACCAACTCTTCTTATTTATTGTCTTCATTCAATCGGTTACAAGCACAAATCCATCAAAACCCTTACTCAGCATAGGACAAAAGATCTGCGCAGCTCGCTAGATCTTTCTTCCTTGCATTACAGTACTAAGATCTCCACAATATGCTACAAGGACCTACACTTAGCTCTACAAGTCTCTTACATTCATGCACAAATCACTTACAAACTATATTCTCAGTTAGCATACATTCACATCACATCTATGCACTATTCTCCCCCCCCCACCGTTTTTACATTGCCTATCCTTCTATTTATACATACAAAATAGGCCTAAACATGGGTAAACCCATGGGCCGACATCCTATTCCCATTACATATTCCCCAAAACCCAAAAAGGATCTAAAAGTGGGTCGATATCCCATGATCTCCACTTCATCTTGCGCTCCTCCTTTGTTGGGATGTCGAAGTCCCAAAATAGGTCACTATGACCAAGAATATCCCAAAACTTGGTCAAGGGCCAACAATATTTTTCTCTTAATCTCCTAGAAAGGAGGAATGTCACCTTGTAGCAAATGTTAATTGATGCTCAAGAGGTTGAGGAAAATCTCAAAGCATGTGGAAAATTTTCATATCAAGTTAAGTGTTGTGATGCTTATATGATTAGTATAATGCACACATTAATTATCAATACAGGATTCGTAATCAACAGAGTTACAAGACACCAGTAAGAGAGGTAATTCTAATGTCATGAGTATAGAACTATTCTGGATTATGCATGCTGGAAATAAAGAAAAATGTCAAACTAAAACATACTTTGGTTGTCTTTTATAGAGAGGCTATATACTCCATTGTGGCACATGCAAGTATAAGATGGATTCCTTTGATAGATCAACTCTGTTATCTAACCCAGAAAGCTAATTATGCAATCACACTCTGAAAAGGAAATCACACATCAATCATCAAGGAATAACATGGGTAGTTCAATAGCCAGTATATTAGATATGTTGTGGCTCACAATGATCTATTCTAAACTTCACTAGCTCTTTTCCAAATATATTTGACTATTTTTGCCAATGTCTATGCCCACTAAAAGAAATCCAATTAATAAAAATAGAAACAGGGCATATGCAAAAATAGAGTAAGTAAATATCTTAAGCAATTTTATGAACTATGCTACTAACATATGAAACTATCAGAGACGATGAACTAAATTGAGAAATCAAGCTACATCTAGTCTAACAATTACACTACTGAAATCAAATGCTAACACTAGTCTCTAAGAAGGCTAACCTCTGTTGGGCGGTGGGCCCTTGCCGCTTCAACAGGTCAGTGGTTGGATTCTATAGTAAGATGATCTTCAATAAACATATCACTTTTACTCAGATCTCAAAACATGAAATTAGACTATACTAACAACTCAACTCACATTCATTCATAAATGATCAAGACATGGGAATAAATGGCATTCTTCTATTGAACTTCAAACTCAAGATATGTTCTACAATATGAAACACTGCTTCACATTTTGTGTTATGCTATCTCTCTATATCCTCCACCATCCTTTCCACAACTATTTAAACAATCTCAGTTGTGAAACATGAGGAGGTGAAATCTTTAGCAAATTAGTGATTTTCAAATTTATACATTCGGTTACATATTTTAAGCTTCATCCTCATGACACGAAGTGTATGAGGATGAAGAAATAATCAAAATAGCTTAACATAGTCTTGCTAGAAACTTTGATGATCTAATAAACATTCAACAATTATATTAGGTACGATCTGGAGCTAAACTTGGCATACTTTGTTTCATGTGTTGGTACCGGATCATGATAGGTGAGATACAGTATAAAGTATCGGATCCGAACAACACACAACTGGTTGGTACCATACTAAAACAGTCTGTGGATATTGGTACCATATCGCGACAGTGAATGATCTGCGGGTACCAGATCTGAACGGAAGGTGCTCTTGGTACCAGATGGCTTGGCTGATATAGAAGTGTTGGACTTGTCCAAAGGTCAAAGGCTACATATGGAAAATTAAACCTTAGTACATGAAATATTTAATCTCCTAGCTTAATAAACCACAAAATGCATGAATTCAAGTATACTTTACCTCATGACCTTATAAGTGTCTGGAGATAGTGTTCTTTGTCATTTATCCAAGCTTAGGTAGGCCAAAAAGGTATAAATGAGGAGTATAATATGGTAATGGGGATGTCAATTTAGAGGCTCAACATTCCCCATGCCAAAATAATTTCATGTCCTCATGCAACTGAAACATACTCAAAATTTTACAAAACTTGAGACTCCTTTCTCTTTACTCCTGTGGATCAATGATGTTCACAGCTGAGGCTTCTGCTTTCAGCTCCCTTTTTATGACCCTAATGTATTGTAAGAGTCTTAGTACCTTTTTTATCTTATTAGAAGTCTCATCATGGTCATCTTAGATTTGTTGGTTGGTTTCCTTTAGTTGCTTGTTTTCCTTCTTGATATACCTATCCAGTAGCTGGTATTCATTCACCTCTTGTTTTAGTTCCTGATTTTGTTTTTTTAGCTCCTCAATCTTCTTCTTCATTTGTCCTTTTGTTAAGGTCCTCATTGACTCCATTGTTTCCGACTGGATGTGTTCTCTTTCCTCCACTTCCTCTCTCATCCCACACAAAGTAATATTAACTTGCTCCTAAGTTAAGCTAGGGATGTCATCCTGGGATGGTAGGTCCAGAGGAGAAGAGGTAAAATCTATTGGGTCTTCATGTGTAAGAGGACCGACAACATCTTTTCCTTTCTTTGCCATGCTCATTATGGTTATTTCAGAAGGGGGTCATGGATTATTCTTCTTAGAAGTGCTAACAAGTTTCCTCTTCCTCTTTTATGTCTGTAGAATGGCTACATGAGGTTGTTCTATAGACTATTCACCTTTATGCTTTGAGCTACTCTTCTCTTTCCTCAAGGTTTTTGACTTATGAACCTTCTCCTCAAGTGATACTATTGATATCTCTTCTACTGATTTGGATTTATCTTTCGATTCTTGACTTTTAAAAGTCTTATTAACTAAGGAAGAGGGCCCTACTTGTTTACTTGAAGAGTTATGAGATCTTCGGTCTTTTTACATCCTAGCTTTATCTTTTTGGCTCACTTCTTTGGAGGATGATGGAGCTATCTTGTGTTTCCTGCCCTTTTTCTTCTTAGGTTCCTTATCGTCATCTGGAGTAGGTTGGGTTTCCTCTATAGGTTCGTTTTCTGTGAAAAGGTGTTGAGTGATGAGGTTTTTCCAACTAAACCCTTGCTTCCTGATTTCATGTATAACTAGGATTTTGATAAGACCCTGATGATATATACTAATCTTCTCAGTTTTAGATAAGGATTTGACACCTCTCACCATCTTTTTCAGGTTCATCCATAAAAAGTATGGAAAGTCAATTTCAGGACCTCCTTCAAAGTTCAACAAAAGCCTAAGGTGATATAGGATAGTTACAACATACCTGCCTTCACAAGCGAGGAATCATTGGAGGCTAACAAGCATTGAATGATATTCCTCCTAGATATAGTTTCTAGAAATCCCCTTTTTCCAATCAGGGGGTTGATGGTCTTCTTTCAGAAATCTTTGTCACATTTCCTTATTGATTCCTACTCCTTTGAAATACTTTTCTCCTCTGCTAGGTAATCTCGTAGCCTCCCTTAGAGTTGCTTCATTGATTTTTAGCTACAGTTTTCCTATGTGCACAATATCTACATCGTAACCTTGGATAAATGCATGAGATACCCCCTCATGACAACCTGTGATTTTTTCTAAAAACAGAATCCAACCCGCTCTAGCATACTTATCTCTACATAGCTGGAATTCCTCGGTCTCCCTATAAATCTGGAAGATTGGTTCATGCCTACTCACAACCATCCTTATAAACTGTGAGTGTAAACAGGGTTGTAGCGTAAGATTTTGGTCAACAGTGAGCATAAGGGTTTGGTATCAGCTATTGCAGAGAGGAGTAGGCTCTTAAATGGTGAAAAATGGGTAATGGCAAGGAAAACAGTGATGGCATCGATAATTTGAAAGGTGGGTTTAAGTAAATATGTTGTGAAAAAGTTTAATATGAGGTGAGGCTCTTATGGATGGCTTCACCACCCAGATAAGCCATTTCACTTTTGTCTATTAGTATAATGATGGGAACGGGACGTTTGGTAGAAAAAGCATAATTATTGTTTGGGATAGGCGATTGGACCTTTAAGCAAAAAATTTGATGTTGAATCATGCAACATGATACGAGGTAGATTCGTGATTACTAAGGGTAAAGAACGTTCTTGGTTTAAGGTCGTGGTTCATCATTACTGGGCATACTCATTTCAGTTCATAACTATATTCACACATTTGATGTGATTTTTCCCTCCATGTCTTTTCAAGCGCTTATGTGGTGAGGAAATTGATTAAGGTTAAGCATATGGGTATGAGGGAAGTAACAAAAAGTTAAGCGCATGGTTTTGACAATAAGGTCATAAGATCTAGTATACAATTTTATACCTATTGTAGTTTTATAAGCAAAGGAAAATAAACAATACCATGTTACCTTTTCTTTTACCATTGAATAACCAATACCCATAGGATATGCAATTGCCTTTGTATTTGAAGCTTGCAGATTATCAGAGTTCATCTTTTAGGCTGGTGTTTTATGGAGGATTAGTACTGAAATTTCCTGTACTTCATGAAACTTCTTTGTTTTGTGCTTGTTTTTTAATTTCTTCCTTTGTGTATGGTTTTGGAGGGTTGTAAGGTGAACATGTTGATGTGAGTCTGGAAAAGAGTCCTCAAAAGGGGCTCTTTGACCCTCCCCCATGCCAAATGTGTTGCATATCCTTAGGCAAAAAGATCTGATACACTGTATCATAATGAAAGAAAAATGATAAGAGAACAGAAACCAAATAAAATTCCAAAAGTGCATCTATCACCTAGCATATGATCTCATGCCTTATTTGTTGTTTAAAATGAAATTGCCTTTCTTTTGATGACTTATTGACAAGTACAACATTCAGCAATGAAAGCAGGGAGGTTTTTGTATTTTTCCATAAGAACAAATCCAGCCTAACATGCTTCAAAGATTTCCTATCATTAGATTTTATGGATAAATTTCACAGTATAAGTAGATTAGACTCCCTAGTCAGGATCCCACTCTTAAGAAGTTTCCTTCTTAGGTAATGTAGGATTTAGATGTCAGACCTGGTAAAGTTGACTTAGGGTAATTCTCAAATGGACATTTGCTTGTAGTATTCATTTTGTTTGTTAATATGGAGTTTGTATATTATAAATGTCAATAGTTACATTTTGCTTGTAGTATTCATTTTTTAAATGACAAAAGTGAATTTTTCAATCAAACAAGTATAAATGAGACATTTCTCAAACCAAAACCCACTTCCAACAAGCATGTTCAATACTCTGATGGGGTAGTTGTGATATTTAGTGAGAGACATACCTTCACCAGGCAGAATGCCCCATTGCCAATAGGTTTGTTCAGTACCCTAATGGGTTTTCCTAGTCATACCACAAATCGGTACCCACTGCCAGCAGACTTGTTCAGCATCCCCGTGGGTTAGTCTCTTAAACCCTTTTTCTATCATAGGCTTCTTGTCCATAGTCACCTATTTTAGTTTTTTTTAAAGAGTGATTTTGCACAGGTGACAGGGGAAGGCTCGTCTAAAAACCCTTTTACAGGCTGGGATGGTATTGGGTTAGAAGATATACTCTCTTATTTGAATGTCTTTAAATATTTGTTTGAAGGAAAAATACACTCATGTATGTATGTTATTTCTTTAGAATATTCCAGATGTATGGTTTGTCTGAGTTTGTCCATAAGAGAATGACCTAAAGTTACCTTAGGGTACTAATGCATCCTTTTCCATAAAAGTTTCCTAGTGTGCCCACGACAGAGACTGTCCATATACTCATATGGTACTCTTTAGTAAAGATAATCAAATGATTACTGTTGAAGTCTAGTTAGGGTGAAATAGTTACTTGTAGGCTAATATTTTTAATCCCTTTAATCATGTTGAAATATTGATGTTGTTTGTAATGCAATTTTTTATGAAGGAAACCTCTAAAATTTTAAATTATATTAAGCATGGTTCTTTAAACAATATAGGCAAAAGAAATTATATCTTCATTGTCAAGCAACAGAACCAAAAGAAATTAAAATACTTCCTTGTTAAGCAACATAACCAAAAGAAATCACAATTCTTCCTTGTCAAGCAATAGAACCAAAAGAAATTACAATACTTCCATGTCGAGCAACATAACCAAATTAAAGTATTGCTTCATGAAAGATGCCATTTGATGTTGCAGTCAGCTCCTTGGTTCCAGCTTAAGTGGTTACTGCAAGGCTCCATACTTCATATTAGATATTTGAAATAGGCACAACATTCTTTGTCAATTAGATGGTATGTCCTGATAGTACCGGATAAGGATAGTGGTACTGGACCAGTACAAGACTGCTGGTACCGGACCAGAACAAAGTTTCTGGTACTGGATCAACAGTGTTGGTATTGGACCAAAATAGAGTATTGTTGATGCTTAAAAATTGATGTTTTAGCAAGTTCGTGAAAGATCAAATCTTATAGAAATCTACTAACAAAAATAAAATGTGAAAGTAAAACAAAGGAGGTAAAAATCCATTGTTACCTTCAACTTATTAATGAAACACAACCCATACACCTATGTACAAATTTTTAAAAATAAATCAATCAATCAATGTGGATCAGTAGGAAGATCTCCTTCCTTACTGATCACCTGCATATCTGAATTATGTAGCACACGTGTCATAAATTCCTCTTTTGACAGGGCTTTGTTATAAATTCTCAACCGGTGGCCATTCACAAGTATGGGTGTCTGATGTTCGTCAATTTTCTTTATCTTGATTGAACCATTGTCATAGACAGTTTCAATATCATAAGGTCCCAACCAACGAGTACTTAACATACCTTTCAAGTTATTAAACCCACTTTCATGCCACAAGGCCCAATCTCTCGGTTGAAATTTTTTCTTTTTGAGATACTTGTCATGCCATTTTGTCCTCTGCTCTTGAATAAGGGTGGTTCTTTGAAGTGCTTCCTGCCTGATTTCATCCATATCATTAAGCTGCAAGAGTCTTTGTTGATGGGCTTCATCTAAGTTCATGCCAACTTGTACAACAGTCCTTAAGGTTTTGATCTGGAATTCTATGTGGAGAAGCACCTACTTCCCGTACACCAACTCATAAGGTGTATGTCCTATTGTATTCCTCCAGGTGATTCTATAAGCCCATAAGGCTTCTACTAATCTATCAGCCCAATATTTGTGGTGTAGATGTATTTTTTTAGTAAGAATGGCTCAATAACTTTGTTGGTAGATTCTACTTGCCCATTCGTCTATGGGTGATAAGGTGTAGATTTCCCATGCTTGATTTGGTACTATTCTATAACAGCTTTGACTATATTAGAGGTAAATTGAGTCCCCTGATCAGTCACAATTTCTCGAGGTACACCAAATCTAGTAAAACTGTCATTAAAAAGGAAATCTACCACTGATTTTTCACTTGCAACTGGTAAAGATTTTTCTTCAACCCACTTAGTCAAATAGTCAATACATACAGTTATGTACTTTTTCTTTTTAGATGCAGGATTTATGGGCCCTACAAAATATAATGCCCATTTTTCGAAAGGTTAAACGACTACTTAGGTTTGAAGTGGCATTTGGTCTCTTGCAGTAGGATTACCCATTCATTGGCATTCATCACAATTGGATACATAAATTCTAGCATCCTTGAAAATATTAGGCCAATAATAACCAGATTGCAGAACTTTATAGGCGGTCCTCTTATCAGCAAAATTACCTCCACAAGGACCATCATGGCAAGATTGCAGAATATCATGGATCTCGTCTTCCCTTACACATCTTCTGATTACCAAATATGGTCCTATTTTATAAAGACAATCATCATGCCACATATAGTTTTCACTTAGCTGAATTACTTTTTTTTTCTCTCTAGGAGACAATTTTTGAGGCATCTTCCTTGTCACAAGATAGCTAGCTACATCTTCATACCAAGGGGTAAATGTATAAATAACAAACAAATTTTCATCAGGAAATTTATCATCTATTGGCGCGTTATCTCCTAGATGAATCATTATAGATAAGAAATCAGCCACAAGATTATCCTTACCAGTTCTATCAATAATATTGATATTAAACTCTTGTAATAATAACAACCATCTTGTAACTCTAGGGTTTGTTATAGGCTTGTTCATTAAGAATTTGATGGCTAAATGATCAGTGTGTACAAAATCTTGATATCCTGTAATATAGTGTCTAAATTTATTGATAGCATGGACTACAACTAACAATTTTTTTTCTGTGACTGTATAATTAAATTCTGTTGGGGAAAGGTTTTTGTTGAAAAAGTAAATAGCATAAGGCATTTGATTTTCCCTTTTCCCAAGAACTACCCCCAGGGCTGTGTCTGAGGCATCAGTACATATATGAAAAGGAAGGGACCAATTTGGTCCTCTTAATACAGGGGTACTTGACAATTTATGTTTTAGAAACTCAAAAGATACTTGGCATTCATCATTCCAATTAAATTCATCTTGTTTAGATAATAACTTGAATAAAGGGGTAGCTAAGCTTGTAAAATTTAGAATGAATCTTCTATAGTAGCCAGCATGCCCTAAAAACTATGAACTTCCTTTTGTGAGGAAGGTATTCTGATTTGTGTGATAATATGAATTTTTATGGGATCAACTCTCATTCTAGAACCAGAAATGTGATGTCCCAAAACAATACCTTCAATGAGCATCATCTTTGAATTTTCATTACTTAGGGAAAGATTAGTTTCCCTACACCTAATCAAGACTTTTTCTAGACTGGTCAAAGCTTCCTGGAAGTCATCTCCATGGACTGTAAAATCATCCATGTAGATTTCCATGCAATCATTGGTCAAGTCAAAGAAAATGGCCAGGACAACTCTTTGGAAAGTGGATGGGGCATTACAAAGTCCAAAAGGAAGGACCCTATAAGCATAGGTTCCCCATGGGAAGGTGAAAGTGGTATTTTCCTGGTCTTCATGTGCTATTTGTGTTTTTTTATAACCACTAAACCCATCTAGGAATGAGAAATACTTCTTTTTGGACAAGGTATCCAACACCTCATCAATAAATGGTAAGGGAAAATAATCCTTATGGGTGGATTTGTTCAACTCCCTAAAGTCTACACATATTCTCCACTTACTGTTTTTCTTGGTAACTATGACAAGTGGAGACACCCATTGACTATCTGAAATGGGGTATATGAGATTGKCTTGAAGAATTTTTTGCAATTCCCCCCTTACAATATGTTTGAGGGCTAGATTCATCCTTCTCTGAGGATTTATAATTGGTGTGATTTGGTCATTATTGTAGATATGATGTGTGCAMGTGTTAGGGTGAATTACTTTCATGTCTACATAATCCCATGCAAAGGCATCAAATCGTCTTTGGAGCATTTMAATTACTTGCGTCTTTTGTTCTGGTTCCAAATTGGAGTTGATATATAAAGGTTTTCCCAGACTAATCTCAACAAGTTCAGTACTATCTTCCTTCTCTAAATAAGTTGGTGATAAAGTATATAATTGGGTGATATCAAGATGCCAAGTTTATTGAAATTCAGAACTAAAAATATGTGACAATTCTGCAAAAGACCTAGGATATTCAATGCAGTTCGTATCAGCCAAAAATAAACTTAAGACTTGTTCATTTGATTGTTCTTGCATTCCTTTTATTTGTTCAAGTGTTAACAAGGGTCTAATGCAATATTCCTATCCATAAGGGTTTTCTATCAAAACAGGCATTTCTTGTGTTGGTTGAGCAGGAGGGAAGAGGACAATATTTTGGATATGTGTGCCATTGGATATAGTCATATCACCCGACCGACAACTGATAAAGGCATATTTTGTGGCTAGTCAAGGGTGGCCAAGAACCACATGGTATCCTGGTTTGTAGGATGATTTAGAATAGAAGACTAGAAACTCTACTGGATACTCCCAAGAAGCTAGTGTGACTGTGACATCATCTAAACTTCCTGCAGAGCTAATAATTGACTTATCTTCCAACTCTATCATGGTTTGGGTTGGCATTAACTGGTTGATTTGGAGATTTTGCATAGTGTCAAAAGGTATTACATTAATTGTTGCACCCAAATCAATGAGTGTGTTCGGTAAGGAAATACCAGTAATTTCAACAGTGACTATTGGGTTCCCAGGGTCATTATATTTATATGGCATTTCATAAATGAATTCAGATAATTTTCCTACCACCTGAACAAGGGGAGGTTCCTTCTTCTTCCTTCCTAGTTTCTTAAGGAAAATATCCTTTATGATTTTGGCATATATGTGGATATCCCTAATGGCTTGCAGCAGAGGTATTTTTACACATACATTTCGTAACTCATCCTCTATATCTTTGTGCAAGGGTGGCTCAGGTTTCTTCTCTAATAGTCTTTCAGGGTAGGGTGGAAGATTAACTTGTTGAGGCACTCCTACAGACTGAGAAGTGGGTGGAATATGAGGGGAAGTCTCTCCTTATACAGGGGTGGTTTGAGTATTTTCTTGTTCAGAATGATTATCATTTTCTTCTTGAAATATTACTCCAAAATTTGATTGATTTACAACTTTCTCAGATTTTGTTGAATTTCATAGGTGGGAAAGGTTTGGGATTTTGCATTCTGTATGGGGTGGGTGGGTCGATTATTGGGGTTAGGAATTGTTTGGGTAGGAATTGATGTTGGTCTAGGAGGGTTATGGGCAGCTTGGATTTGTGGTTGTTGATTGGCATTCATAGGTACTTGTTGCTTCTGGTTAGGGTTCAAGGGTATTATGAATTGTTGTTATATGGGAGGTGGAGGTAAATCTTGTATCTAAGGTGGGTTAAATCCAAGTAGTAATTGGGAAATTTTTGCAGGGTACTGTGTATATGTCGGGTAAGAGGGATTCCCATACACGGGTCCCCTCCAACCTTGTTGCCAAGGTTGATTTTGAGCTTGCTGAGGTGTCCATTGGGGATAGGGCATTGGAGGATAACCCCATTTTTGTTGTTGATATTTTGTATTAGGGTCATAAAATGCATTGGGGTTTTGTGCTCTCCAAGGCCTCCTAGAAGGGTATGGTTGTTCTTGTGAGACTCCTCCTCCCCTATAAATGGCTTGCAGCTCAAGCAAAGTTTGAAATTCAGATCTAGGGTGCTCTAGTGTACACAAACCATAGACCTCTATGACATTTAATGGGAATTCCTTATCAGGGTGCTTATTTCTACATTTAGGACAAAAGATTGCAAAAACAACATCTTCTTCTTTCTTCTTTTTCAATTTTAAGGTATCTAACTGGTTACTGATTTTGCTCAAGATGTTTGTTTTAAAGTTTTATAGTAAGTTTCCTAACTCAATTTTGGTGACAGTCCCTGAGTTTTGTTTTAAATTTATGCTAAAAGGATCTCTTGGTCCTTTGCCTATTTTAGCTTGTCCTCTTGATTATCTCCTACATTAATCTGCAATTTATGCAAAGGGATTTTGGTGCACATCTCTTGAACTTAACAAATTTAAAACTTCTATGTAGTCATCTCTAAGACCTTTCAAAAATATTGTTCTTACTACAGATGGGTCTGTGGTGAATAATTTTGATTTCTAATAGTTGTATAAGAACCTTTCTAAGTAGTCTTCAAGGCTTTCATCTTCGGTTTGCTGCATTTTGAAAATGACATCTTTAGCATTGTCCTTACAATGGTATTGATATTTTCGTAAAAATGTGTCTTTCATCTTATCCGAGGAGAGAATTGTATTTTCTCCTAAGATCATGAACCATATCAAGGCTGAGTCCTTTAATGTGATTGGAAAGAGCTTAAGTTTTTGGGCATTGTCTGAATTGTTATAGCTTCTACATAATATGTCAAACTCAAATAAAAATAAATCTGGATCTTCAGTTGACATACCTCTGAAAGTGGGTAACGATGACAGTGGAATGTTCTTCATACTGATGTTTATGGAAATATCCAATATTGGAAACCCGAAGGTATCAGTCTCAGTGGCTGCATTTTTGTTTCCTTCTTCTTCTGCTATTTCACTAGGTATCCTTCCTCCACTGATAGATGGTTCAGAAACTAGATTCTGTGTATGTTCTAAATGCTCAATTTCTTCAGCAAATTCATGTTCTATCTGCTCCAATATTGATTCTTCAGTTCTAGATCTTTCTTCTGGAGCCTCACTAGCTTCCCTTGAAATTCCTCCTGGTGGAGTTTTTCCTGCACCAATGTTAGTTGAATTAGTGTGGGGTTCTATTTTCAAGTCTTTAGAGCTTTCAAATCTACCCTTATTATTTCTATATCTATGCATAAAATAAAAAATTGATATTTACTCAATTAAAATCCTAATGGAAGGTAAGAAGGCAACCTGGCTTCGGAGAACCCCACTATAGTGGTCACATGGCTCTTCACTCACGTCTTAAACGTTTTATCCTCCTCCCTCAAGTAGGCCTTAAAATCCTTCAAAAAAACTATGCAAATAATCTAAGCTAAAATCACTTCCTATCGTTTGCAAATCCCTGGCAATGGTGCCAAAATGTTGTGATGCTTGTATGATTAGTATAATTCACACATTAATTATCAATCTAGGATTCATAATCAATAGAGTTACAAGACTCCAGTAAGAGAGGTAATTCTAATGTCATGAGTATAGAACTATTTTGGATTATGCATGCTAGAAATAAACAAAATTGTCAAACTAAAACACACTTTGGTTGTCTTTCACAGAGAGGCTATCTACTCCATTGTGGCACATGCAAGTATGAGATGGATTCCTTTGACAGATCAACTCTGTTATCTGACCTAGAAAGCTAATTATGCAATCACACTCTGAAAAGGAAATCACACATCAATCATCAAGGCATAACATGGGTAGTTCAATAGCCAGTATATTAGATATGTTGTGGCTCACAATGATCTATTATGAACTTCACTAGTTCTTTTCCAAATATATTTGACTATTTCTTCCAATGTCTATGTTCACTAAAAGAAATCCAATTCATAAAATCAAAAACAGGGCATATGCAAAAACAGAGTAAGTAAATATCTTAAGCAATTTTATGAACTATGCTACTAACATATGAAACTATCAGAGACAATGAACTAAATTGAGAAATCAAGCTACAACTAGTCTAACAATTACACTATTGAAATCAAATGCTAACACTAGTCTACAAGAAGGCTGGCCTCTATTGGGCAGTGGGCCCTTGCCGGTTCAACAAGTCAGCAGTTAGAGTCTACAGTAAGTTGATCTTCAATCAACACATCACTCTTATTCAGATCTCAAAACATGAAATTAGACTATACTAACAACTCAACTCACTTTCATTCATAAATGATCAAGACATGGGAATAAATGGAATTCTTTTATTGAACTTCAAACTCAAGATATGTTCTACAATATGCAACGCTGCTTCAGATGTTGTGTTATGTTATCTCTCTATATCCCCCACCATCCTTGGCACAACTATTTAAACAGTCTCAGTTGTGAAACACAAGGAGGTGAAATCTTTATCAGATCAACGATTGTCAAATTTATACATTTGGTTACATATTTTAAGATTCATCCTCATGACACGAAGTGTATGAGAATGAAGCAATAATCAAACTAGCTTAACATAGTCTTTCTAGAAACTTTGATGATTTAATAAACATTCAACAATTATCTTAGGTACGATCTGGAGCTAAACTTGTCATACTATGTTTCCTGTGTTGGTACCGGATCATGATAGATGAGATACAGTAGATAGTATCGGATCCGAACAACATGCAATTGGTTGGTACCGGACTAAAACAGTCTGTTGATATTGGTACCGGATCGCGACAGTGAATGATCTGCGGGTACCAGATCTGAACAGAAGATGCTCTTGGTACTGGATGGCATGGCTGACATAGAAGTGTTGGACTTGTCCAAAGGTCAAAGGCTACATATCAAAAATTAAACATTAGTACATGAAATATTTAATCTCCTAGCTTAATAAACCAGAAAATTCATGAATTCAAGTATACTTTACCTTATGACCTTATAAGTGACTGAAGATAGTGTTCTTTGTCATTTATCCAAGCTTAGGTAGGCCAAAAAGGTATAAATGATGAGTATAATATGGTAATGGGGATGTCAATTTAGAGGCTCAACATTAAGGATGAGGAGTGGAATGCAGACATAGCTGACAGTGAGCATGAACAAGAAGGATGCCATGGGGAGGAGTTGCCAGAGTAGCATGTTGAGGAGAAAGATGTTGTCTCTAATTTTTTTAATTATGATATTCAGGAAGGCTTTTGTTTACATGTATATGATGAGTACAATAACTATTATGAGGCTGATTTCCAAAAAGTATTATAAGTATCCTTTCATCTAGAAATGGATTCTTTTCAACAGTCTTATGAAAACATTCAACCCATTTATGATAGTTATGGTTGTTGTATCCTTTTTGCCACTTGAATGAGCAAAAGAGGGATACTTTCAAGTCCATTTGGGTCAACTGAATAGGAAAAAATTTAGTGTATGATTTGAATGACTCAATCACATGAAATAAACAAACAACTAAGATAATAACAACTAAAGAAACAAAACTACAATGCATAAGGAAATTAGAACCAAAATTAATCAAACAATTGACCAATACTCATGCCACTAATGGATAGATTGTATTAGTGGGAAAACACCAAGGAAAAAGGGGGACTTATGGATCCCCTCTTCCTCCAAGGTAGGGCTCTTGAGTCCCCTATGTGAGAGCTCTTATTACAAATGGAAAACTAGAAAGTAAATGGTGAACAAATCCAAGCTTATTCCCTGAAGAGGTGAGGTGAATAGCTTAATGAGATGATGCTAGTATGCTCCAAGAAGGAAAGAGGTTCCTTGTGGGAGGATATAGGAAGCATAAAAATACAATGATATTCTTGAATTCATAGTGCACCCATGCCCTCTTTTTATAGCAAATATTTGAGGTATTATCCAACCGGTCTTTAGTGTGAACAAGGGGCCCTTAAGGGAACCCTTAGGTCTTTGACTAGCCCCCCACTCAGATTCAGCTCGGATTTGAGGGTCAAATCGACTTGCGAGATGAACCAGAAGTGGGTGAGGGGCCAACAAGAACCATAAATGTGACATTCTCATGTTTTCGTGGATTTTTTCATACACAGTCGTGCATTGGGCGCATGTGCGCTTTTCTGACATTTCTGACCTGTGCATGTGCGTGCGTTTCCTGTAGTTCTTCTACTCATGTTAATTTTCTAACCAGTTGTGTAGTTTGTGCCTTTTGGAAATGAATTTTCGAAGTTGTGGGTGAACTAATAGTTGTTTGGAGATGATGGATTCCTTTAGCCATTTGCGGATGAAATTTTAGTGATAACAGATGCCCCTGATGTGTGAGGTTGGGAGCATACGTATAGCCGAAATACATCAATGTTTCTTCTACTGAGAGTACCATTGTAAGAAACAGTGTTGATAGGAACTACAAGAGCGATCCGATGGAGAGAGAGCAAAAACTATGAGACCCAAACCTTTCTCGAGGTGTGGGAAAATAAAAATTGTATACAAACAAGGCGGGCATGCCCCATGCTCATGTCATGTAACTCAAATGTGTAAGATAGTAACTAAAGTTGTATGATGATGTAGATAATTGTAGCTCCATCCGGGGCAGTTTGATAATGGCAGATGACAATTATGATGGTGAACATACTCTGAAAAGAGGCGATGACACATGTAAGAAGTGTCGATGACTCGTAGGCATTGATGGCCTAGAAAATTTCAGAGGTCTTCGGCTAGTATAAAACAACTACAATAGTCACACAGTAAGACCCACCATAACATGAGATTGTGTTGAAGTAGAATGTGATGGGGGTCAACGACAGCAGGGAGCAATGATGGTTCTCCCTGTGCCATTCGAGACTCCTCATTGTAAAGGTAATGAGTGTCAATATACTTCCACCCTTCTGGAAACTGTGTTGATGTTGACAGAAAGGGATACATTGTTGGAATATTGGTTGTTATCATTGATGTCAACCCTAGTCATGGGTTTTGGACCACAAGATTGATTAAGGTATTTGGACATGAAGGATAGTGCAAATGCATATAAAACACCCATGGATCAATAGTATACAACATGTTGTTTCCGGTGGTATGTGGCACGTCACGTTGATCCTCATGGTTGAGGAGAAATCAATTTTTGAAGATGACAAAGTGAATTGAAGAAGGAAGTACATGTAGGCCCTGAAGATAATTAAAGAAACAATTACAAAATAAGAAAGTGTCAGGTCGGCCCTAATGTTAAAAGGAAGTGACATAAATGGTATAAATAAATATCATTATACAGTCATTTTATACAAAAGTCAAATTTCAGAGGAAAACAGAAGTAAAGAAGGCCGGATTTCAAGGGAGGATGAAGTCTTTTGGTGGTGTGTTCTAAGGCATGTTATTTTTAGGTCATCTTACCATTTTTGCTATAACGTTTTTTCTAGAACGATTCAGATGGTTAAATTGCTACGGTATTGAGAAGACATATCAAGGTACCTGTGGTAAAAGTTTCAGCTCTTGATTCTCTATAATTATGGAGATACACTCTGTGGAAGATAAGGTTTTTTACCAGTCCTGAAGCTAGTCAATAAACAGGTGTTCCGATTAAAACAGTCATAACTTCTTCCTAGAGAATCCAAATGACGTGGGACAAATTGTATTGGAAATATTACAGATTGTAGTTTATTTTGTGTGAGTTTCAGAATCGGATGTTAAATATTGAGTGCAGGGCATTCTGTACAAGTTCGGTCTCCTGAATAAACCATAATTGAACAAGGTCTACCATTCTCTCTATAACTTGTTTTTGGGGAGGATTCAAGGAGTGAAACTTGGAGA
>JZKD02S1890236.1:14295-27826 GCA_000966675.3 Picea glauca
AGGGCAAGATCTGAAGCCCTGGAAGAAGAAGTAGTGAAAACTAGGAAAGAGATGGAGAAGTTTCAATCCTTGTATAATCAGAATTTGTCAAGTATCAAAGCCTCAGAAGGATTAGGCACCATTCTGAATCAGCAAAGGAATCCAAAGATGAAAACTAGTTTGGGTTATGAAGAGGGATCAATCAATGGGAAGTCAGGAAATGAAGAACCCATCAAATTTGTCAAAAGTACAACCAATGACAATAACAAGCCTGCAGAAACAAAGGAAGACAACCAGCCACCTAGGACAAGTAAAGGAAAAAGTGCCAGGACTGAATCTATAGAACAAAGAAATAATGCACTCCCTGCTCAAAGACATCATCAACATGAAAGAAATCAATTTGCTCAAAGAAGACAACCATTTTCCAGGTACAAAGAATTTTTCTATGGATACTGTTTCTACTGTTCTAATTTTGGTCACAAAGCTGTAAATTGTTCCTTAAGAATTAGACGTGAGCAATTAAGATTTCCAAGGAATAAATTTCTGCCACGAGAAAGAATGATACAACGAAGTAACAAACCATCACATATTGCAAATTGCCAAATTAATTCTAGAGACCTGCAACTGAGGAGGTCAAGGATTAATAAACAATCAATGAGTAGACAACCCTCCAACAACAACTTTGACGTATTGAACAATGAGATTGAATGCTATAACTGTCACAACTTTGGCCACAAAGCTGCAAACTACCATCTCAAGAATTACAAAGCAGATCCAATTATAAAGTTCTTAGATAGAAAGACCAACATATGGAAGAGGAAAGATAGTGAAAAATGTGGCCAAGCACTTTCAAATCAAAAACAAAAGGCCTCTGGAAATATAGACAGTGGATGTTCCAAGCACGTGATTGGAGACAAGGATAAGCTATTGTCCATAAGTAAAAGCAAAACAGGAAATGTGATCCTTGAAAATGATGAACTAGGCAAAATCAAGGATAGAGGGATGATGAGTTTGAGTAATGACAAAGGAGATGCCCAATACATTCTGCTTGTGGATGGTCTAAAACATAATTCGCTCAGTTCAAGTCAAAAGTGTGACAGAGGCAGTGAAGATGTGCTCACATCCAAAGAATGTAAGGTAACGGTAAACTCAGGACAAATGGTGAATAACAGTATAAGAACAAACAATAATGTTGATGTCAAATCCTCCCCTGCAAGTAAAGAAGAAGATTCAGATACAATAAAAGAATGCTCAGTCAACATTTATCCCACGAAAGAAGTAGGAGAAGAAGCATGTCATAAACAGGAAGCAAAAGTCTTGAAGGTTGAGAAGGCAGAAACCCAAATCAACTTCTTGAGCAGATCCATGACTCTGGACAAGGTCTTGGATAGCCAAAGATCACCAAATGAAAAATCCGATATTGGACTCAACAAGGTAGAAATCACTGCTCCTAAGAAACCGGATATAGGTCTTTCATTTGTGAGAAAGAAAAGCAGGCGTGAGAGTGGGTGTAGCAGTTTTCTCCTGTGATTGAATATGGACATAAAATACCTAGATTGAATGCATCATGGAAGACCATGTCACGAGTCTCGAAGGAGGTGATGAACACCAATTCAACAATCTCCCCCTCAGCACCAACTGAGGGCTCTCAACACCAACTGAAATACTCGACACCAATCGAGCGGACTCGAACCCGTAACCTTTCGCTCTGATACCAGTTTTAAAGTAGATCGGCTGCCGTTAGACCAAAACCCGCGGGTGATTAGTAAACTCATCACCGCCAGAGTTAATCGATCCATGGGAGGCTTTTATACCATGTTGCCAGTCCCGAAGGAGGTGATGAACACCAATTCAACAAAATGTTGTGGCAGATGCACTCTCAAGGAAGGATGAAGATGTTGATGCCTTTCTCTATGCTATCTCGATCATCCAACCCGATTGGATAATAGAAGCAAGGGATGAATGGAAGAATGATGAAAAAGTGTGGACTCTCATTCAAAGGCTGCAACAGGATTCCAATACATCAAATACATTTACATGGAAAAATAATTCACTATGGTACAAAGTTCGCTTATATTTATGTAAGAAGTCCCATCTCAAACAAAAGGTACTGTTGGAATTGCACACCTCTCTAGTAGGAGGGCACTCAGGATTTTTAAAAACCTACCATAGGGTCAAGAAGGAATTTTTTTGGGATGGCCTTAAAAATGATGTTCAAAGTTTTGTGGAAGAATGTTTGGTTTGCCAACAAAATAAGGTGGAAAAAATTAAGACCCCAAGTATTTTACAACCATTAGCCATCCCAAGTTAGCGCTGGGAGGAGGTTTCCATGGATTTCATCACAGGGTTATTGAAGTTTGAAGGAAAGAGTGTCATCATGGTGATTGTTGATAGCTTGACCAAGTATGCACACTTTTTTGCACTCTCACATCCCTTCAAAGCTAGTATAGTTTCCATCGCATTCATGGAGACAGTTCAAAAGATACATGGTAACCCAAATATTATTGTAAGTGACAGAGATCCCATCTTCACTGGACATTTTTGGACATATTATTTTCTCTTTTGGGTACTCAATTGGCTCATAGCTCATCCTATCATCCTCAATCTGATGGACAAACCAAGATAGTGAATAGATGTCAGGAAGGATACCTTCGTTGATTTGTCTCTGATAAACAAACACAATGGTTGAAATGGTTACCCTTGGCAAAATGGTGGTATAACACTTCCTTTCATACTGCAACAAAAATGACACCATTTATGGCACTCTATGGATACCACCCTCCTTCCATCACTTACTCTCTAAAAGAAAAATATAAGGTTCAAGTAGTGGAAGATCACATCGAGCATCAACAACAAGTTCTCCAAATATTAAAGGACAACCTGACCATGGCACATAATCATATGAAACAATAAGCAGATCAACATCATAGTGAAAGAAGTTTTGAAGTAGGGGATTGGGTGTTTTTAAGACTACAACCATACAAATAGACATCCCTCAATCAAGCCAAGAAGGATAATAAATTATCACCAAAGTACTATGGCCCTTATAAGGTGTTGCAAAATATTGGTACTATGGCATACAAATTAGAGTTTCCTGCATCTTCACGAGTACACCCAGTTTTCCATGTTTCATGCTTAAAGAAGTTTATAGGTGAAAATATCCCAGTTCAAACTATATTTCCAGAAATTGACGAGGAAGGAAAAATCATATTGGAGCCTGAAGCCATCACTGACAAAAGAATTCGCCAGCTGAGGAATAGATCCATTTTAGAGTATCTCATTAAATGGAGGAAACTATCGGTTGAAGATTCCACTTGGGAAGATGAGTCTTTTATACAAAAGCATCTAGATTTACTCAAGCATTGTGGAAAACACTTGTCTCAAGGGGAGGGGCATGTTAAGCCCTAAATAGTGGCTCATTACCCCTTAATTGGGGCATATTATATTAGTAATGTTATTTTATTTATGTCGGCTTTAGGCAATTAGTTGTAATTATACCTCCTAGTCTCCTATATATACCAAGGGGACATTTTCATTTTGAATCATCTTGTAATTGTACATTTATGTGGGCATAAGGAGGTTGCCCCCTCGAAGAGGATTATTATATGAATTTATCTCTTTTTCAAGGCGTTGAGTACTTATTCTGAGGTTTTTCTATGCTATATTGATATTTGGTTCTTAACAAATGGATGATGAAGGAGCATCAAATTCATCAATAGTTGAGAAATGATTAAAAGAAAAACTCACGAAATTACATCAATCCATAAAAATTGTATATATTTCATGGAATGAACTATCGTGCACCATTTTCTCCAGTGAAGGACATACAAAAGACGATTGTAAATTCAATGATGCACTTGATTTAGAAATATAACGTATTCAAATCAAAACATTATGTGACATCCGTGAAGGTGTAACAAACCACACAAAAAGATACTTCCCACATAACTTAAGGAACGCTCGACCAAAATGGTGCCATATTTGTGAGGAAAAAAACCATTCTACATAGGAATGTCGGTTTAACCAAAAAAAATAAATGAACATCCATGTGGTGTATCAAACATAGAAGACCATCTAGAATGTCAACCAAGGGAATGGAAATGGATACAGAGGTCAAGGTCATGGGGGCTATCAAGGAAGGAGTGGATACAAATCAAGATGAGGAAAACTAGGTATAGGATGTGGTCAAGGCCATTATTATGTCTTTAATTGCTAGAAGGAAGACCACATAAGTTCTGACTTCCCAATATAGGACATAACTTGCCTCAAGTTTTGCAATATATGTGGAGTGGGAAACCACTCACTATAATATTTTCCAATTGTATTATACGTAGTAACATGATCAAGAGAGAGTGAAGACATCTACCCAAATCCACTAACCTGACAAAGGGAATACAAAAATAATATCCTGGCCTAGACCATGAGGAAAAAATAATGCGGGAAGCAATGAATTTCTTCAAGAATTTTGACTAAGAAACATTGAATGGAAACAAGGGAGGAGAGTCAAGCATCCCAGACAGTACCCTTGAATAATTCCTCCAATTTTTAAAAGAAAATTAGTCAATCGGTCACCTCATTGACCTACTGAGCATCCTAAGAGAATATAAAGAGGATCAAAGACTAGTTAAAAATCTTCAACAGTTGTCTTAGGAAAGGAATACAAATAAATTTGACTCACAATTCGACTTGGAAATTGATGGCCATATTATTAAACAATTCATAGTCGAATTTGGTTCACAAGTGAATATCCTCTCTAGAGAAACATCGTTTCGAATTGGAAAATCCATGCTACATCCAACAATGAATTTATTAAAGTTAGAAGATCAAAGGTTCATTGAACCAATTGAAACACTTAAAAGTGTTATAAATTCCATTATGGGAATCTGTTGGCACAGAGGCAGGCCCAGGGTTAAAGGCTATAACAACGCACCAACAAAACCCTAACTACCAACCCTTTCGACAACACCTACGAAGAAGATGAAGTCTCACTCGAGGTAGAGGCAGGGGTGGTTGTAGGACTCAAGTGTTTGCAACCTTAGCTGGGACACAGATCTGTGATTATAATAATTAACAGAGAACTTAGCATCAACATTTCATCAATATTCAACCAATAACTACTGCACAGATAGAACATATTATCGCATCATTCACTCAGATCTGATGTATTTAAGCACTTTATCATAAATAGGCAGGTTATATCTAACAGATCAAGCACTAAGCACCTTCATATAGGTTAGATCTAACATTCTTACAAATCATTAGCACAGAGCATCAACATATTTATCTATCTCTATCAAATCACTTAGCAAGAGAAGTTATAAACACATAAAGACAAGCACAAAGCAAAACAACACAGTGTTTACGTGGTTCACCCCCGCCCTGGGGCTATGTCCACCAACTCTTATTATTTATTGTATTCAATCAATCGGTTACAAGCACATAGCCTCAAAACCCTACTTCGCCTAGGACAAGAGATATGCACACCTTGCTAGATCCTCCTTCCTTGTGTTTCAACACAAAGCACTTCACAGCCTGTTACAATATCTTGCACCTAGCTCTGCAAGTCTTTCCCAGTATGCACAGAGCATATACAAACCATACTTGCACTTAGCACTTATATTATCAACCTTACATCACATAGATTGTCTCTCTCTTCTCTATATTTCCTAGACATCTATATATACATTACAAAATAGGCCTAAACATGGGTAAACCCACGGGCCGACATCCCATGCCCGTTACATAATCCCAAAAACCCAAAAAGGACCCAAAAAAGGGCCCGTGGTCCGTGATATCTGCTTCATCTTACACTCCTCCTTCGATAGGCTGTCGAAGTTCGAAAATAGGTCAAAATTGTCCAGATCCCTCAAAACTTGGTCAAGGGCCAACAGGCCCCCAACACTCACCTATGACTCACCTCGAGTCACTCTGATGTAGGAAGTTCTGCTTCAAACGCTTCAAGCTTGGCTCGAATTGCTTCGACTTGTTGTTGTGCTACAATCTCTTTTTCAACAAAATCTTGAATGACTTCATCATTCACAAGTCCTTCCAAGCGCTGTTCTGTTGCGGTGCTAACTTGCTCCAGTTCTGCTCCTTGGCCTTCTACCTGTGTAAACAATTGATAGGCCTTATCTTGCACAGGTTGGAGTTTCTGAGTTATATCCATAAATCTTCTCTGGATAGTATGGATTTGTTGTTGGGTGGTTCATTGCTCTTGAGATCTATTCATTCTCTCCACAACTGTTAGGGATTTCAGCTGCGTCTGTAGTGTTTTTGGGTGCTTCTTCGCCTCCTGGAACTGCGAATCCAGTGCCTACAACTCTGGGTTCTCGGTAAGTTTCTCATATGTCTGAGAAATGCGATCAATGAATTGCTTGCATTCTAAGGTAAGGGCCTTTATCCTTTAAAATGTGCTCCTAGCAGTTGCTTCTCTTTGGTCCTTTACCTCTTGTGGGGTCTCGGGCACACTTCATAGTTCTAGGTATGTGATGCATTGCTGCAATTGCTAGATCACTTCTTCAAATTGTGCTACTTGCTTCGTGACTTGATCCTCTGTCTTTACTTATATGACAGTCATCGAGTGCAGTTCTCTGTTAACTGCTTCCTTCACTTCGAGTTGCTCAACAAGTGACTGTTCCTTGCCTTGCTGCAATTGTGCCTTTTCTTCATCGAACTTTACTTGTGAGGCACTCTTTTCCTATTTGGCAACTCGACGTTGTTCTACAAGTACTCCCTGTAATTGTACAAAATAATGGGTGGCTTGCCCTATTTCCTCTTGTGCTCATCGAAGGTGAGCTTCGACTGTATCAATGAGCTGGTGGAGTTGGGCTGGCTCATCTCCCAGTTCTGGTGTTCCCACTAGCAGAGGCACAATGGAGACTGTACGGCTGGGCTGTAGTGCCTGTTGCACCTCTTGGAGTTCGACCTTAGTTCTATTGTATATATCCTTGTTCTTAGCTTCTTGCTTCTCTATTGTCTCCAGTGAAGCATCGTTCAGGGCTGCTATGATGAAATTGAAATCATCAGAGGTGAGGACAGTCTCCAACTTAGTTATAGGAGCTTTTGATATCTTATGGGAGGAAGGTTTCGGGGTGGAAACCTTCCTTTTCTTCGAGGGGTCCTCCTCGTCTCTGGGTGGTGTTACTTCACCTTTCCTTTGTTTAGCTTATGTTCCATCTATCTCTTCGCCATCACCTCCTTGCTCTGGTGACATGGAAGTAGTCTTCATCGAGGCACTTTTTAAATCTTGTACTTCGTCAATCTTCTTTGTTTTTCTAGGTTTGGGTGTATCCTGTGCAGCTTATGGGATGTCAATGTTGGATATCTCCGTAGGGTCGGCTGTAATAAGGAGGTCAGTGGACCATTCCTTAGTAATATCCTCTAATTCCTCCTCTGTCAACTTATAGGAGGATTGAATTTGTTGCTTGTGCTCGTCAGCTCGCACTGTGATGTAAATGAAATGTCGATCATCGTTGAATTTCATCAAAGGCCTGAATCGATGTATAGTGTTCGACGTCATGCAAGGCTCATACTGTATGGATATCTTCAACTCATTGTAGTATGTATGGAACATGACATTTGACTTCCATTGCTTATTCATGTCACTTGAGTACCACAATGTACTGAACTTCATGACTAATGGTTTGAAAGGCTCGATGTCCAGGAAGGTCGCACCTTCTGGCATCTCCCAGGCGATGAAAGTGATCAGGATCAAGAGCCAGCTGAAATGGAATTCATATCCTTGATATTGCACTTCTCTGCAGTCAAGTTCCAACTGGTTCACTGGGTACTTCACCCAATTCATTTGTAGGCCCTCCGTGCACTTCCCTGCGAGGTCGACTACAAAACCAGTCACTTGGGTGGGTCGGTTCTTGTGTACTAACTTTCCTACAATCATCTGACAGGAGAGGCACACTGCGTCATTCTGAATAGAGCCTACCTGGTAGCCTCACGTGCCCTTCTTGACATCTCCATAGTTGTCCTTGATCCTTTGTGCGAGAGCATGGTTCATGGATTTTCTAGGATAGAAGTCCTGTGGGTCGGGTCCTTGCATACTCAAACCCTTGATCTGATTGATCAAGGTCAGATCAACTGTGATACAATGGTTTAGCCACAAATATCCACCATGGTAACAAGACAGTAGCATCTTGACACATGCATTCACCTCTTGTTGTCTTCCGAAGTGGGGAATTTGCATGACGTTGAGTAGGGTGGACTGCGCGAGGTTATGGGTCCATGCTTGGGGAATTACCTTTGAGTTATTCCCTTTTGGTATAGTTAGATACTTATGTGGGGCTAACATGTTATAGACTTTGCAATCTCTGAGGTTGAAGTCGCTAAACTTCAACAATGCGATCTTATCTTGGTCTGCTCGCACTGCGCGTATCCCCTTCGGGAGGTACGCAGTGACCAAGGCATACTCAAAATCTCTAGGTATGTTGTTGTGGTTTACAATACCGCTTAAAGGTGGTATATAGGTGGGTAAGATAGTTAGGATCATTTTATCATTCACTAAGTCATCCCTGTGCTTAGTTCACTTCTCATCGGAAGTCTGGGATGGTCCTGCTCCGCGAGAAGTGGATGGAGATGCTAGCAGTCATCTCGTGGATGATGCTTGTATACCTATAGACATCGACATGACTCTTTCAGTCATGAGGTTGATCAAAACTTCCTCAAAAACTTTTTCTCCAGTGCTCAACTCGTCTAACATACATGCTCAGGATTAACAATCTCAGGTTCGAGGGGGTATCTTAGACACAGTAATGATATAGAGAGAAGAAGCACAATGATCACTATATAAAATCAACTTAGTCTACGTGCTCAAATTCTCAATTGGAAAAAGTGTTCTCAGTGCGTGGCGTAGTGGGATAAATAGGTAACTTGACAATGGGTCACTTGCAACGAGTATGAGGCCTTCATTAACTTGGTTCTGTCCATTATGGCATGGTCCCAACTGTCGGATGGCGAGCTGGCTGGCCATAAATGGATTTCTATCCATTCGGAGCATTGATCTAACAGTTATAATGTCCCCAACAACTATATTTCTTTTTCATGGTGAAGTGCCATGTGTTGTTGTTCTGATATCCCGACGAAGCTCCAACTTTGAAAATTTTCCTTCTGCGAGGTTCCCTCTGGAGGCTTCTGCAACTTGTCGATCTTGTATCTCTTCTTACTTAACTTTCTATTCTTCTTTCCAGTGAGCTTCGTCTTGGTTTTCCTTTTTCCATTTTGATTTTTGTCTTCTTTTGACCTAGTCACTTCACGCTGTTGAGATTCTTCCCTAGGGTTCCTGGATAATACTTCTTCTTTGTCTGGGATAGGTACTTCAATCTTCTGTGGGTCCTCTAGTGTTCTTGCAACTTCGACATCTGGGTCTCTAGTGTTAAATAGCTTCGATCTATTATACTATTCTTCGATCAAGTGTGCGATCCTTCTAGTCATGAAATCTTTTAATTCTTTCTTCTTCTGCTCCAAAACTTCTTCTTCTTCCTTTCTTCTAGCTCGATTTATGTCAATCCAAGTTTTCCTAATAACATGGTTAATGGGGCGTTGTCCTCGATAAATTTAATAATCTCAAAATATTCTTTTGTCGAAGTTCCATTGGCATTCATAGGTATCTAAGTTATCCTTCCACATAGGTTTATCAACTTTCCTCTGAATAACCCTATTCCTCCTAATGAAGGGATCATAGCAGGCTTCTCTATAGCTTCCCAAGTGCTCTCTGTCATGATATTCACCTGTGTTTCCTTATCTAGAACACAGTCAATGTTGAAGTCTCCTATTCTTTCTTCAAGGCATTTGTTTCTTTGAAGATCTACGATAATCTGACATGTCGGTGGTCATTCAGGGTTTCGTTTATTTGTAGCAATACTTTCGCTAATATTTTCTAGGGTTATTCTATTTCTGTATCTACCTTAGTGTTTTCTTTATTCAGATTCATTCCTTCAACCTTAGCAATCATTCTAGGGCAATCCAAAAATTCATGGTCCATTGGTTTACAACAAAGAGAACTAGGCCTTCTCCCACGACATTCCTTAGCAAGATGTCTGTGTTTTCTGCAACTATAACAAAGTGTTAATCCTCTCTTTCTTTTAAGTGATCCCCAACCCTTTATGTACTGCACGGTAGGCTCATAGGAGCTAACCTGCAAAAAATTCTTTCTAGGATCCTGCATCCATTTGTTAGTCCAAACATTCTTTCTATGCATAGGTATAACATATTTTTCACTATTCATATCAAATATTGTTTCATCTATTAATACCCTAGTTTTCAAGCTAGGATAGAATCTATCAAACATACCTAGATTCATACTATTGAAACAAAAAATTCCACTAATCTTACTTCTACAAAGCACAAATCCTTTAGATCTATACCTTTTCACTATTCTTACCTTTATTAGAGCACAAAGCTTATATATCTTACCTCTTTTCTTCATATCAGACTTCTTTTCCTTAGCATAGATCTTGTCAAACTAAGTAGAGTACTGCACACCGGAGCAATAGATCTATGCACAAAGATTTCACAATTTTAGGTCGTATCTTTGCACAAAGCTTCTTCTTTCTTAGTTCCCAACAATCACAGTTTCAGGTCCGATACTATGCACTTCAACATTAGATCTATGCACAAAACTTCAGTTTTCTTTACTTCAGTTCCCAACAATCACAGTTTCAGGTCACAACAATAGAACCATTTGTTGGCACAAAGGCAGACCCAGGGTTCAATGCTACAAAAACGCACCAACAAAACCCTAGCTACCGACCCTTTCGACAACACCTGTGAAGGAGATGAAGTCTCACCCAAGGTAGAGGCAGGGGTGGTTGCAGGACTCAAGTGTCTTCAACCTTAGCTGGGACACATATCTGTGATTATAATACTTAACAGAGCACTTAGCATCAATAGTTCATCAATATTCAACCAATAACTACTGCACAGATAGAACAAATCATTGCATCATTCACTCAGATCTGATGTATTTAAGAACTTTATCATAAACAAGCAGGTTATATATAGCAGATCAAACACCATGCACCCTCATATAGGTCAGATCTAACATTCTTACACATTATTAGCACAAAGCATCAACATATTTATCTATCTCTATCAAAGCACTTAGCAAGAGAAGTTATAAACACATTAAGACAAGCACAAAATAGAACAACACAGTGTTTATGTGGTTCACCCCCACCCCAGGGCTACGTTCACCAAATCTTCTTCTTTATTGTCTTTAGTCAATTGGTTACAAGCACAGAGCCTCAAAACCCTACTTCGCCTAGAACATGAGATCTATGCACCTCACTAGATCCTCCTTCCTTGCGTTACATCACAAAACACTTCACATCCTATTACAATATCTTGCACCTATCTCTGCAAGTCTTTCCCAGTATGCACAGAGCATCTACAAACCATACTTGCACTTAGCACTTAGCTTATCAGTCTTATATCACATAGATTGTCTCTCTCTTCTCTATATTTCCTAGACATCTATATATACATTACAAAATAGGCCTAAACATGGGTAAACCCATGGGCTGATATCCCATGCCCGTTACATAATCCCAAAAACCCAAAACAGACCCAAAAAAAGGGCCAAGATCCATGATCTCCACTTCATCTTGCGCTCCTCCTTCGACAGGATATTAAAGTCTAAAAATAGGTCAAACTTGACCAGATCCCTCAAAACTTGGTCAAGGGCCAACAAAATCCCAACAAGATTCAACTTTGAAGCCATCAATTTGGTTGAAGGCATCCCCACATATCCTAATTTATTCGGAAGACCATGGGGCTATAAAATGAAGGAGACAATCTCACTTGAAAGGGATAGGATCAAACTAAAAGGAAATGACAGAAACATTATCATACCTATGGACCCAAAATAAGGAAAACCTTGGGTAAAAACATGGGATGAAGCCTAGAAAGATTGATGTTTGTATCAAGTAATGAACAAACAAAAAAATTCTACATTTCAATAGATGGTCAACCGAAAATTGTGAGAACATGTGACTATTGGTTAGAAAAACAAACTACAGAGATAGTCAATCTATTGTGAGAATATCAGGATTTTTTTTCACGTGATTATAAAGACCTGAAAGTATTGGTGCAAGAGATGGGGGAGATGAAAATCAACCTCATCCTTGGGGCCAAGCTCATAAAAAATTGGTCATATAAGCTAGCACACAAGTATAATTCAATATTTCAAAAAGATATAGAGTAAATCTTAGCCACTGACATCATATATCCTATCACTAAGTTAGAATGGGAATTATGGATGATCATGTAACCCAAGAGTAACGACCTGAAGAAACTCAGAATATATGTCGACTTCTGGGGGTTATACAAGATAACAATAATCGATCCATTCTTGACGATGTTCATCAATCAAGTCATTATTGAAGTTGCAGGACACAAATGTTACTCTTTCACAGATGACTTCTTGGGATACAACCAATTACCAATTGCAAAACAAGATTAGGGGAAAACAACATTTTTCTCTGAGTTCAATTAATTTTCATACAGAGTAATGTCGTTTGGACTCAAGAATGCTACTGCAATATTCTCTCAGATAGTGGTCAAATCATTTCAGGAATACATCTACAAATAAATGATTGTGTACTTTGATGATTGAACCATTTACAACCTATTGAAATATCATATCAAATGACTCATAATGATGTTAGAAAGATGTAGGAAAATTCACTTATCTTGAAATATAAAAAAATGCATCTTTTCCACACCAATAGGTATCTTGTTGGGTCACATTGTATGCAAAGATGGAATTAAGGTCGACATGGGAAAAATCCAAGTTATTCTCGACCTGAAGCCACCAATCAATCAAAATAAAATAAAAATCTTCCTTGGGCATATTGGATACTACAAAAACATTATTCAACATTACTCTAATATAACTTTCCCAATCGACGAGCTATTGAAAAAACAAGTCTAGTTCCAATGGATCTAAGATTGCAATGAATATTTTGAGTTGTTAAAGAGAAAACTGGTAGAAGCATCCATACTAGGATTTCCAGATTGGTCATGAAATTTTCACACCCATTTCGATGCATCTAACGTCACTATCGGCTAAGTATTATCCTAACCATACGATGACATGGTCTACCACCCCAACACATATGCTAGTAAAAAATTGAATAAATCTGAAAGAAATTATTCGATGACAGAGAGGGAGGCTCTATCCATGATCTTATCCCTTCAAAAATTTCAACATTATTTACTGGAAAACCCATTCATCTTCTTCATGGACCATTAGGCACTTAAGTATTTAGTAAAAAAGAATGGTTGTTCAGGGAAAAATCTGTCGATGCCTATTGATGTTCCAAGAGTTCAATTTTGAAGTAGTAGTTTGACCAAGAAAAAAAAATGTTGTTCCAAACCATCTATCTTGAATGGAGATAGGAGAAGACCCGAATGAGATAGAAGATGAACTTGTTGGAAGATTGGTTGTTGTCATTGATGTCAACCCTAGTCATGAGTTTTGGACCACAAGATTGATGAAGTTATTTGGACATGAAGGAAAATGCACATGCAGATACAACACCCA
>JZKD02S1890236.1:59520-81212 GCA_000966675.3 Picea glauca
ACAAGGCCTTCTTTAATTTACACACATAATCTGCGTTCTCTGACAACTGAAATCCTTTTGGTTGTTCAATGTAGACTTCTTCTTCAAGTTCCCCATTCAGAAAAGATGATTTTACATCCATCTGATACACTTTAATATTTTTGGAGCATGCATAAGATAAAAGCAATCGGATTGCTTCCATTCTGGAAACTGGGGAAAATGTCCCTTCAAAGTTGATTCCTTCAACCTGTACATATCCTTTACATACCAATCTATCTTTGTTCCTTGTAACTTTTCCATCTTCATTCAATTTATTCATGTATACCCACTTTGTACTGATCACATTCTTATCCTTTGGTCTTGGAACCAATTCCCAAGTGTCATTTTTCTCTATTTGATCCAATTCTTCATCCATGGCCTTATTCCAAAATTCATCCTTACTGGCCTCTTCAAAACAAGTTGGTTCAATCGTAGATGTGAGTGCTAGGTGTGTTTGTTCTGGTGAACGCATTCTTCTTCTAGTCTCAACTCCTGCATCTTTGTTTCCAATAATATGATCTGAAGGGTGATTCTTCTGTACTCATCAGCTAGGTGTCTTTGGAGGAATTTCTTGAACTTTCTCTTCTGCTTCTTTCGAATCCTCTTCATCTTCCCCTTATTTTTCATCTTCTTTTTCTTTTTTGTTAAGTTGTTCCATTGATTCATTTTCTTCTTCCTTTAATTCTTGTCTACCTGTTTCACCAATTGTTACGTTGATGCTTTCCAAAACTTTGTTCGATCACAGGTTGTAACACTTGTATTCTTTCCATGTACTTGAGTAACCAACACGTACTCCTTTGTCCACACAAGAGTCAAATTTTCCCATTCTTCCATCTTCTTATTTGATGTAGCATTTGTTTTCAAAAAATCTGAAGTGCTTCACATTTGTTGGTCTTCCTTTCCATAGCACGTAGGGAGTTTTGTCAGTGTTGTTTCTGAGAATTAATCTATTTTGAATGTAAAATTTTGTATGAACTTCTTGTGTCCAAAAAATATCTTTCAACTTGGAATCCATTAGCATTGTTTGAGCCATTTCCTATACTGTCTTGTTCTTTCTTTCAACAACTCCATTCGGTTGAGGTGTCCTAGCAATAGAGAATTGCCTTTTTATTCCATGACTGCTGCAGTAGTCCATAAATTCCTTTGAAGTGAAATCTCCTCCATTATCAGATCTCAAGAATTTGATTTTTGAATACATTTCATTTTCAACCATTTCCTTATAGATCTTGAATTTTTCAAAAGCTTCTGACTTATTCTTGAGAAATAAAACTGCAGTCATTCTTGTATAATCATAAACTAATAACATAAAGTATTTCTCACCTTTTAAACCCTTAGTTGTAGTTGGTCCAACCATATCAGTATGCACAATTTCCAATGGTCTTGTCGCTGAATATTCCTTTGATTTGAACCTGGTCTTTGTTTTCTTTCCTTCCTCACAATGCTTGCATAAAGTGTTTTTTGGTTTCATGATCTGAGGCATTTCTCTGACTGCTTCTCTTTTCTTGACTTTGACAAGGTTATCAAAATGTATGTGACCCATTCTTCTGTTCCATATCCAACTTTCATCTTGCTTTCCTAGACAACACTTTTCATTTCCAATTTCACTTAACACATATATGTTGCTTGAAGTTCTTGCAGCTGTAGCAATCAATTTTCCTGAACCGTCTTTTCTTATCTCACACTTTTGTGAATCGAAAGTAACTTTATGACCTTGGTCACACATTTGAATCACACTTAGAAGATTATGTTTCATATATTCTACTAGTCGAACATTTTATGCCTTTGTATTCTTGTTCCCAATTCTGATTGTGCCTTTTCCAATGATTTTAGCTGAATCATCATTTCTGAAGGATACTGATCCATCTATTTCCTTTATTAATGTAAGAAACCCATCTCTATCACCTGTCATGTGTTTTGAACAACCACTTTCAACATACCAACCACATTTCTTCTTCTTATCTTGTAGAGTGAGTGTGCATTCTTCATTTCTGTACTAATTCTGCTTTCTTATCCATGTCCTTTTCTGAGGTTCCTTTTTGTGATTGTTGTTGTTTTGTTGTGGCTCTCTAGGAGGGATTTTCATTCTACAATATTTGGCCATGTGTCCAAAGTTGTTACACTTGTAGCATTCCACTTTAGTGCTTAATGATTCAAACCTATTGTAACTTCTTCTTTGTGTTTCACTAGGCCTTCTTGGATAATCCTTTTGTGTATGAATTTCAAAGTTGTTTATGTTCTTGTTGTTATCTTTGCAATTCACAACTTTATGTCCAAAATTATTACACGAATAACATAAACCAAAAAAGATAGTTTGATACCTGGGAGTTGAAGATCTTCTGAAAGGATGTTCTCTTATGAATCCTTCTTCTTCCTGAGACCTATCTGTTTCTATCAGTCATTGATTCTGAAATCTGAATCTTCTTGATGGAGAAGTGTCCCTATAATTTTCTCTATATACCTTCCTATCCCCTTTGATTGTTTCTGCATAAATTTTTGGATATGTTTATTTTTTTGTTGTTATGGAGCTTGATCTCTTTTTTGTCTAATTGTATCCAAGTCCAGACTTGTCATGATTAGGCCTTTGACTGCTGATAATGTCATTCAAAACTTTTGATTTGTTCTGCATATTTTTCTTTTGAAGATCCTTTCTTAATGTGACAATATCTACTTCCAAATTTTCATTGATCCTGTCTCTTCCTTCTAGCTATTCTTTGAGTGCTTCTTCAATTATTTTATCTTCTTCAATTTGAACCTTCAAATTTGTGATCATTTTCTCTAATTCCCGAGTGTCTTCTTTCTTGTCTAGTTCCGCTTGTAGCTTCTTGTTTTTCCTCTTTTCTCTTCCGATAAATTCTATGGCACTCAACAATTCGTCTTGATAGTCAACTTCTGCCTCTTCAATTTCTTCCTCTTCAATTTCTTCTTCGACTTCTTCATATGTTTCTTCGGCTTCTTCATATTCTTCTTCAGAGTCTTCTTTATCAGAGTCTTCTACTGCCATGAATAAAAGTCTTTCTGTCTCACTGTCACTGACTTCATCTTCATCCGATGATGAGATGTCTTCTTTGGTGCATAAGATTTTATTGAAAACTTTCTTTCTGGTTATTTTTCCTTTATATGTTTGTTTTCTTTTTGAGTGACCTTCACCATTTCTCTGTTTCTTATGAGGACATTTGTTAGAAAAATGACCAATACCATCACAATTAAAACAAATTAAAGGAAGCTTACCTCTATACCTGTCATCAATTCCCTTGTTCAGTCTTTTGACAAAGTTGGCCACTTCTTCATCATCTTCGTAGACATCACTATTGCTTCTATGTTCTTTTTCTTGTTTCTTTCCATTTTTCTTTGATATTTTGGATGCTTTGAAGGATGCTTATTTTACATCTGGATTTTCCTGTTCAGTTCTCATTTCATATGTTGTGAAGATTCCATGTAGTTAGTCCATGCTTATAGATTTTAGATCTACTCTTTCTTCTAGCGATGATATATTAGGGTCAAATCTCATAGGAAGAGATCTTAGTACCTTTAGAACAATTAAAAATTATTGAATTTCTTCTCCCAGTCCCATGATTGCATTTACTATTTCATTGACTCCTAAGAAGTAAGGTGCAATATAATCATCTTCCTTCATCTTTAGTTGGTTGAACCAACCTATGTAAGTTTGAAGCTTTGTTTCTTTTACTTTTGAATCTCCTTCATAAATATTTCGAAGTTTGTCCCAAATCTCTTTAGAGGATTTACAATGTGAAACTTTGGTGAATATTGTTTCATGAAGACCATTCAAAATTTCATTTGTGGCTTTGGAATTATTATGACCGAGTTTCATTGCTTTGTCATTTGTTGGCGGAACTGTTGGTAATGTGTATCCATCTACAATTGATTTCCAAATTTCAAATCCCTATGACTGTATATATGTTTTCATCCTTATGCTCCAAAATGCATACTTTTGTCCATCAAACCATGGTATTCCATTTTTATACAAGTTGTCTCTCTCCATGATATACCTTTTAGTGGTTAAACTAATTTCTGAAGGAACCTTCTCTGATACCAATTGTTGGATTAGTGAGAGGGGGGGTGAATCAGTAATAGAGAAATTTAATCCTTTTTAACCATATAATCCAAGTGTTATATCAATGTAGCATTATCATCCAATAACTACAGAGTAAATAATAAATGAACAAATGAACAATCATACACATACACAGTACACCAGTGTTTTACGTGGAAACCCAAAGTGGGAGAAAAACAGGAAATGATTTTTCTTATATGTCTTGAAGAATTACATTCATTGGAAGAACCAAATTCCTTTGTTTTCTAGCTGCAACTAGAAGGAGGCTCCAACCCCCTAGTTTCTCAGGCTACAACCTAAGGGAAGCTCCAACTCCCCAATTCTCTGGCTACAACTAGAAGGAGGCTACAACCCCCTAAGTTCTTCGGCTACAACCAAAAGGTGGCTACAATCACCTATCCTTTCCCTATCCAACCACCCTAAAGTAGAAGTAGAATGATGGAACCATTGTCACACTATCATAGTGAGATATACCATTGTACAACTGTATCAATCTGTACCACTGACCTGCATCCAACCTGTACAACTGCCATGTTATTAATCTGTACCTGAACTGAACATGTATCAACAAAATACAACATGTATGCAACCTGTAGTGTTGCAACACACATATGTACGCACCCTATCTGTTATGCAGCCCACGTATGTATGCGATCAAACTATTATGAAGCCTGCACATGCCTTATGAAAACTAGGGTTTTCTTTCTCTTGAAAACTTCTGACCCTCTGTAACTTTTTCGCATAGATCTGCAACTTGTCATTGTATCTAGATACCCTGTGCATGCATCCTATAACCTTTAACAAAATTATATATATCTCTATTTAGTCATGTGCCATATAGGTGTGTGTAATCATGAACAATTATAATAACCCTCACATAATCTAGTCATAAAACCCTTTCTGATATCCGACCTCTCAATACATCAACCACTTCAAAAATACGATCTCTCAACCATGTACCACAAAAAACCTTAGCCATATGCCAAGAAATACAAGATGTGCCTCAACAAGAAGTATCAGTGATAAATATACCATCACTGTATTTATGTAGATCTGACTTATGCAGAAGTTCCCATGTAGCCACTAGTCTCTCTAGGGAGAATTATCAAATCTCCATTACCATTTCTCATGCATTCATCAAAATCCAACTATTCATAGAAATAAGACTTACCTTTTTAACCAATGGATATATCTAATGTATCTGAGCACAATACACCTTCTTGGGAGCTTGATCTCAGAATCTAGAACCTTTGCATCTTCATCTCTTCAAGTTTCCATGGCTTTACCAACATGTATGCACACTAATACACTGCCAACCCATGTACGTACATACCTTAATACATTGTCATCCTGCATATGCCTCAGTATGTATGCACCCGCATACGCCTCCAAAACTAGGTTTTTTAGTATTCACTATAATTCCAAAAATTTCACCATCAACCCTTCGTACTACCTCAGACTTTCGCAACGTCATATGTATCAATGAGTACTTGCAATAAGCCTTACACAACAAAAGACATTCAATGTGTTCAAGTGTGATTAAATGAGAGAGTCTTGCCTCTTATTTATACTTTCATGTAACATCCCACTTTCCTTATTTTAGGGAGTTCTCCATTAACTTTATTATTTAAATAATTTCTTTTGCAAACAATTTGACTTTTTAGGGCTTCTAGATGACTCATGAGGGTCTTCCAACTTCACATGGCCATAACTCTCTAACCATGAGGAGTTATGTGAAGTTCCACATACCATTAGAAATGGCATGACAAGCATTATCCATCTAGGATAGTTTCACTGAAAAATTCACTGACCTTCATCTTATTATTCCACAATTAAGCATGGGTTCTCTAACCATACTTCTAGAATAACTCAATCCGCAAAGCATCTTCCTATGAGGGATTTCACCATAAGGGAACCGCTTTGGAGTTCATCCATTTGTACTTATTATCAACCATGACAAGACAATAATGAGTCAACTTTACATCAAACAAACTTGGGTACATTACCCAAACCTTTGTGCTACCAGAATTTTCTACTAGACTTTCTTCAAGGGTTGACATGAATGAAAACCAACCTTAATCAACAACTACAACCCTCTACCATTTGACTAGGGACATACTTCCTTTCCCCTTTTCCCTAACCATGAAAACCTATAATTAATTCTCCTTATATGTTCTAAGACACCCTTAGGAATAAAATCTAAGGACATTGAATGAACATGAATAGCTTGTAACACATACTTCACTAATATAATCCCCCCCGATATAATCAATTATTGCATGAAACTAAGAGCCTCTTTTCAAATTTAGTAATTAACCAATCCTAGTCTCTTTTCCCCATAGTCATTAGGTTTTATGTAAAAATTGAGATACTTCGAACCACTTTGCAAATCAATCAATTGATAAGAAAAAATATAAGAAAACGACCTTCTATCCTCATCATTTGCACCCACATAAGAAAAAATTGATTTATCAATATTGATCTTCATATCTATAGTAGTGCAATATAAGTCTAACATCTCCTTAATAATTAGATTATCTCTTCTTGATCCATAAAAAAATATCAAGATTCCATCTACAAATAATAAATGGTAAAAATATAGAGTTCTTCCAATCTTAATTCCTTTGAAGAAACTTGATCTCTCTACCTCAATCAAAGCCTTTATTAAGCCTTAAAAAATAATAAGAAACAATAATGGGGATAGTGGGCATCCATTGATTAAAATATAGAAGGAAACTAAATGACACAACTCATAACCTAAATGAAAAAGTGAACACAAAACCTCAAATGTATTAGCATCAATCCTAGTTGTAACTAGCTTTCCAAATCATAGACTTTTGACAAATACAATTTAAAAACCATTGCTGATAGTATCGTTTTTTTATGGAATGGAAACCCTCTTGAGAAACCTTCATCACTTCATGAATTTATTTTCCTAATAAGAAACCAAATTTTTTACTTGACATTGAGCCAGATACAATCTCTTTACCCTCAAAACTATAATATTATAAATGCAATTACATAATGAAATGGGCATGTATTCTTAAAATGAGGATGGATTATCTAACATGGAGATAAGGGTAATAAAAGTGACATTAAAAAAATAATCTTTCTTGATGATCTATATTCCTCTATCACTCTCTTCAGATCCTTCTTTATTACCTCATAAAATCATATGAAGGATTCAATAGGTCACCCACTAAGGCCATGACTCTTATCTTTTTTAAAACTATGAATAATCTCCTAAAGTTCATCTTTTGAGACCTCCTCTAGTAATCTCATGTTGTCATATTCATTCATAAAGTTGGAGAATTTTTTTTTCATTTTGACCACTTCAACAATAGTGACCTTGCTCTCTTTTCTTTACAAATTTCACTGAAGTGTTCGACCCTTGCTATAGTAATGTCCTCAAAACTTGTAACAATAAAACCCTCATTACTTGTGACCTTCCAAATGGTGCTGATGTTTTTTTCTAGGATTGGCATATTAGTGAAAACAATTCATATATTCATCACCTTTTGAGAGCCAGAGGGATATGCTCTTAATTCTCTAGGTTTCGTATCTATCTACTTTCCATTTTCTTTGTTCTAATTATCTAAATTTATTGGAAAACCTACCATCTCTTGTTTTACAATCCTTCCTATTGATCCTCTACAACAACTATTTCTTGTTCATCATTTTCCTTTTTATCATGAGTCAAATCTATTGTAACTTTCTTTACCTTTTAAAATTTTTATTCAAATTGAATGTATGTTGATTCTATTAGTGTCCCATCAAAGAGGACCCATTTTTCCTTTATTAATCTGATAAAGAATTCCTCTTCTAGCTAAGAAGGGTTAATTTTGAAAGGCTTGGGAGGTTTCCTCCCATATTTAGCTAGTTCTAAAAACACTAGAAAGTGTTTAGACTCACCTCCTAAACCAATCCATTTCCAAATCCTATCTTGGTCGTTAAGGAAATTTTCTTTTAGAAGAAACCTATCCAATCTCTTTGAAACTATCTCCTCTCCCACCCTTTTATTTCTCCAAGTATATAATAACTTTATAGGTTCAATGTCATAAACACCCAAATCTTCTATTTTCCTTAAGAAAACAATCAATTAAAGAATCAACCTAAGAAATCAAGCCCTAGATCTCAGATCTACCCATTAAAAAAAGAGATAACCACCTATAATAACATTCCCCTGATAAGCCACTCTATCTGTGTATGGACCATAGATTTTTAGGATAATAATCTTGTTAAACAATTCTTGGTTGTATAATATTGTTCCCAAAATTGATTCAAAATAAAATATATTTGAACAAGAAAGTACCCTAGACCTTCACCCAAAAAGTAAGCCCCCTGATCATCTTCTTGAATCTACATCAGTAAAATCCAAACCCCTAAAAATATTCTCCAATTCAGATATAATTTTTCCACCTTCACCCATTGTGTCTTGTAGTATCATAATGTCAAGATGATGAGCTTTCACAAGCCTTTTCAAGGCCTTTTCTCTAGGGTATTGTGCAACCCTTAACAATTCAAGGATAGTTAGATCATGTATCACCTCCACAAGGGTGTGATTTACTCTAAGAACCCTTAACAAAGAATTCATTTTCTATCCAATACTTCATTTGTAGCCTTTTCTCGAGAATTGGATATATTATATTTCCTACCCATTCTAGCCCCCCTAATCCCTTTACCCACATTCAAACCCAAACCACCATCAATATCCCTACCTAAACCACCTAATGTTTATTTTCAAGATCTCAGTTTACATCTAGATAATGCATACAATATACTATTATACACTTTGGTAAGTTCAAATCCACCTCTAAAATCTCTAAAATTATTAGCAGAGGGAGAAGACATAGGGTATTTTTTAAGGTTTCAAAATTTATACATAAGTATATTATTCTAGGTGACTATTTTAGTTTGAAAAAATCACATATGGATAAACATGTGAATATTCAACAAAAATCTCACAAATTTACTATTAAAACTTGTAAATTTTAGAGAATATTACCAGTTTAATCATGTTATATGTTAAAAATAGGCAACCTTTTAAAGGGAAAATAACCAACTGGTGAAAATTCACCCCTAAAATATACCTCGGGGACGACCATCCTCTTAAAAACCCTTCACCTTTTTAGAAAAAGGATCTAAAGACACCTAAAAAATATCCCAACCCCCATAAACCAAATTTGAAATTTCTTCCCTAACCAATTCACTAATATTATAGGATTCAAGACTAAGCCAAATACTTATGTCGAACCTATTGGCCTTTGACCAAGTTTTGAGGATCATTGGTCATGTTTGACCTACTTTTGGGACTTTGACAGGCTGTCGAAGACATAGCGCAAGTCGAAGTAGAGATCACGGGATCTCGGCCCCTTTTTAGGGATTTTTGGGTTTTGGGGTTATGCAACAAGAATAGGGATGTTGACCCATGGGTTTACCCATGTTTAGGCCCATTTTGTAATGTATAAATAGAGACCTAGGAAATGCAGGAAGTAGTTCAATCTATGTGATCGAAAGAGGAACAAGTATGTGATGCTAAGTGCTAAATGTTAATTTCTAAGTGCAAGTGGTAATTGTAATTGCTTTGTGCATACTGCGTGAGACTTGCAAAGCTAAATGCAAGTGATTGTAAGAGACTGTGGAAGGCTTTGTGTTATAATTCAGGGAAGAAGGACCTAGCAAAGTGAGGATATCTCCTATCCTCTATGGAGTAAGATATCATGGCTCTGTGCATGTAGAAGATTGATAGAAAGAAATAAAGAAGAAGAGTTGGTGGACGTAGCCCCAGGGTGGGTGTGAACCACGTATATCCTGCATTTTGATTGTTATGTGATTTATGGTTTTTCTCTTGTCTATATGATTGAATTCTTAGTGCACTAATGAATGCTTAGAAGGATCTAATATGGTAGCTTAGTGCTGAATAATGTGAATAAATGTTAGATCTAATCTATGTTGGTATGCTTAGTACTTGAATCTATTGGATCTGTATAAATACTACACTTTCTGTTGTTAGGGTTTAGTTGTGTTGTAAACTAAGGCTGAATATTAATGAACTGTAGCTGCTAAGTGCTACGTTAAGGTGTTACAATCACAAATCTATGTCCCAACTAAGGTTGCAGACACTGGAGTCCTGCAACCACCCCTGCCTCTACTTTGGGTGAGACTTCATCTGCTTCACAGGTATTGCTGAAAGGGCCAGTAGTTAGAGTTTTGTTGGTGCATTGATGTAGAGTTTAACCCTGGGTCTACCCCTGTGCCAAAAAATGGTTCTATTGTCAGGACCTGAAACTGTGATTGTTGGGAACTCAAGGAAAGAAAGAAAGCTATGTGAGTATATCTGTTGCCTTAGTGCGCAGTATTCTACTTGACCTATAAATATCTGTGCTAAGAAGAGAAGTCAAATCTGAATAAAAGAGGTAAGATCTCGAAGCTTTGTTCTTAGATAAAGGTAAGAATAGTGAAAAGTTTTAGATCTGGAAGTTTTAAAGGTAAGAATAGTGAAAAGTTTTAGATCTGGAAGCTTTGTGCTCTGTTGAAAGTAAGATTAGTGGAAATTTTTGTTTCAAGAGTATGGATCTAGGTATGTTTGATAAATGTTATCCTAGTTTGAAAAATAGGGCACAACTAGAAGAGATAGGGTTTGATATGACTATATTTGATAGAAATAATCAAAGATATGTTATTCCTATGCATAGAAATAATGTTTGGACTAACAAATGGATGCAGGATCCCAGAAAGAATTTTTTCCAGGTTAGTTATTATGATCCTAGTGTGAAGTATAGGAAAGGTTGGGGATAATTTAAGGAAAAAAAAGAGGATTAGCTCTTTGTTACAATTACAGAAGACCGAGACATATTGCTAAGGAATGCCCTGGAAGAAGACCTAGTTGTATTTGTTGTAAAGCTATGGACCATGAAGTTTTAGATTGCCCTAGAATGATTTCTAAGATTGACAAAATGAATATGAGACAAGAAAACCTTGAGGAAGGTCATGAAACTGAGACCATGGAAGAACCCTAGATAGAATCAGAGACTATACTACTGCAAATGAAAGAAACCCTGAATAATCACATAGATATCAACTTATCAGAGGTCTTCAAAGAAAAAGAATACATAGAAGAAAGAATAGGGGACTTCGACATAGACTGTGTTTTGGATGAGGAAACACATGTAAACATCATGATAGAAAGAACTTGGGAATATTTAGGAAAGCTTGATACGACCCCTTCATTGGGAGGAATAGGATTACTCAGAGGAAAGATGATAACCCTATGTGGAAGACTCACCCATGTATCTATGAGTGCTCATGGAGCTTCGACAGAGGAATATTTTGAGGTTGTTAGATTCATTGAGAACAACGCTCCATTTACTATGTTATTAGGAAAAACCTGGATTGAGAAAGATCAGACCAGAAGAAAAGAAGAGGAGGCCCTAGAACAGAAAAAGAAGGAATTCAAATATTTCATGACTAGGAGGATAACACACTTGATTACAGAATGAGAGGACAGATCGAATCTACCGAGAACCAGAAACTTGGATCACGAAGTTGAAAGAACACAAGAATATTCACAGACAAGTAGAGCACCTACCCCAGATAGAGAAGCAATATTACTCTCTAATCCTATGAAAGAATCTCAACAATGCGAAGCTGCTATGCCAAAAGAAGACAAGAATCATAATGGAAAGAGGAATACCAAGACGAATATCACCTGGAAGAAGGTGAGAAAACTCAATAAGAAGAGAGCAAAGGTCGAAAAGTTACAGAAGGGCCTATAGGGAACTTCATAGAAGGAAAATTTGCAAAATTGGAACTTCACTAGGATATCAGAACAATGCCCCATGGCACTTTGCCATGGCGAAGTGATATGACTGTTGGAATCATTATAACCATTGGACTGACATTCCAGAATGGTTAGAACAACATTTATGACCAGAAATATCTCCATTGGACCATTGGGACTGTGCCGCAATGGACATAACTGCATTGATGGAAAACTTCTTATCCGTTGGAGAGATCTGTTACAACGTGTCTAATTAGTCTATCAACTTTTGCATCGAGAACACTTTTGTGCATTGTATCAGAGCTAACAAGAGAACCCATTGCTACTGTGTTGTTCTTAGTAATATAGACACCGATTCTATTGCTTTGAGAACTCATCCATCCACTCGAGTTTTATGATAAAGAGAGTGCGTGTCAGACGAGCTCAACACTATGGAGAAGTCAATTGAGGAAGTTTTAATTGATATGATGGCCAAGAGAGTGATGTCCATGGGAATTCAAGCTTCATCGACATGAGGAGTGCAATCCTCTCTGTCAAATTATCATGAATCCGGACCATCCCGACCGGCAGTAGAGAAGAGAAACAAGCACATAGATGATCTAGAAAACACAAAGTCAATCCCGACCATCTTACTTGACTACATCTCGACTTTGGTCGGCGCGGTGAGTCATGACAGTGTACCGAGGGACTTTGATTACACCATGGTTACTATGTACCTCCTGAAGGGGATACATGCAATCAGAACTCAGTGGGATAAGATCACGATGTTGAAGTTCAACAACTTCAACCTAGGTGACCGCAAGAATTACAACATGCTTTCTCCTTACAAGTATCTGACTAGGATGAAGGAGAAGAACTCGAAAATAATTCCCCATCCATGGACTATGAACCTCGTGTAGTCCACCCTCTTGAATGTGATGAAGATCCCACACATTGGAAGGCACCAAGAGGTTAATGCCTGTGTTAAGCTCCTACTATAGTGCTACCATGGAGGATACCTATGGCTAGATAGACGCATTACAGTCAATATGATGTTGATCCATAGGATCACTAGATTGATCATGCAAGGACCTAACCCAAAAGACTTCTACCTAGGGAAGGCTTCCAACCAAGCCCTGGCACAGAGAATTAAGCACACTTACGACGATGTAGAAAAGGGAACGCGAGGCTTCAAGGTAGCTTCCATCTAGAATGGCGCAGTGCGCATGGCCTGCTAGCTAATCGCAGGGAAGCTAGTGAGGCAGAACTGACCTACACAAGTCACAGGATTTTTTGTTGACCTAGATGAGAAATATGTAGAAGGACTCCATATGAACTGGGTGAAGTACTTGGTCATCCAACTGGAATTAGACTACCACGAAGCTCAGGATTAAGGCTATGAGTTCCACTTTAGCTGGCTCCCGATCCTCATCTCATTTACTACTTGGGAAATGCTAGAAGGTGTGACCTTCCCGACCATTGAGTCGTTTGAGACGCTCTCTGCAAAGTTCACCACGCTTTGGCACTCGAGTGATATGGGAAAACAGTGGTAGTCGAATGCGGTATTTCATACCTATTATCTCCAACTGAAGAGGGTTATCAAAGCTATCCCTCGCATGACGTCGAAAACCTTGCATCGATTCTGACCCCTCATGAAGTTTCACGCAAATCAACATTTCATTTATATCACCGCATGCATAGATGAGAACAAAGAAGAGATTCAATCGTACTACAAGCTTAGAGAGGAGGAACTTGAAGAGATCACCAAGGACTGGTCTGCAGAACTCCTCATCCCCGCAGACCCCACAAAAATGTCATATCCTAAACTAATCGGCAGCCCTAAGGCCACTCATGAAGCAAAGGATCTTCTTGGACCCAGCAGAAGGAAGAAGACCGAAGAGGTCCAAAACTTGAGTAGCGCATATGAAGGAACTACTTTAGTATCACCTGGACAAGGGGGTGATGATGAAGTAGAAGAGACAAATGGAAAAGAGGACCAGTAGAAGCAAGGAGAAGTAACATCGCCTAGGGACCCTACTGATGAGGCTAATCCCTTGAAGAAAAGGAAGGTTTCTCCCATGAAACCCACTTCCTGAAATAAATCTACAACCACCTTGACTAAGATGCAGACTATGCTCACTGTAATGACTTCGACTTTATCATCGTTGTTGTAGAAGATGCTTTGCAGGACATCTTGTAGAAACATGAAGCCAAGTAGGAGGATATATATGATAGAATCGAGGTTGAACTCAGATGGGTACAACATGCCCTTCAATCTAGCCGCGTAGTATCCACTGCGCCCCCATCATCAGAATCACCCAGGTTGGGATATGAGTTAGCCCAACTCCATAGACTATCTAATGTGACCGAAGCTCGCATTTGTCGCGTACAGGAAGAAACTGAACAAGCCATAGAGGCCCTAAATAAAGTACAAAAAATAGTCATAGAGAAATGCCAAGTTGAGCAACAAGAGAAGGATGCTTTCCAAACTAAGATTGAAGAAGAGAAAGAGCATATCCAGCAAGAGAAAGAGAAATTTCTCACAGAGTAGGTGGGAGTAAAAGAAGCAGTCAGCAGATCACTTCGCTATGTGATAGGCTTAGAGAAAAAGGAGGAAGACCCAGTAAAACATCAAGTAGAGCAGCTTGTGGAAGCTATCCAACAACTTCAACAGAGAATCATAGACCTTGAGCTATGAGCAGTGTCAAGTACCCCACAGGATGTGCGAGATAAAAGAGAAGCCAATGCCTGGAGCATAGTCAAGAGGATCAGAGCATTCTCTCTGGAATTCAAATAGTTAAGTGCTCGCAGTGCACAAAATTATGAGCGACTCACTGAAGATACAAAGATTAAGGTACTGGAGTCACAACTCCAGGAGGAAAAGAAACAAGCAACAACAGTATAGGCGTAGTTGAAGCTTTTGTTAGCAGTTTAAAGGATGAAGCGATCCCAAGAAAAATGCACTACTCAACAACAGGTCCACACCATTCAGAGAAAAGTCATGGAAGTGGCTCAAAGGCTCCAACCAGTCCAGGATGAAGCTTGCCAACTATTTGAGGAGATTAAAGGCTGAGGCGCAGAGTTGGAACAAGTAGTTGTTGTAGTCGAACAACGTTTAGAGGGACCTGTCAATGAAGCAATCATCAAAGAGTTTACCGAGAAGAAGGCCCTGGTGCAGTAACAAGTCAAGGAAGCTTGAGCCAAGCTCATGAAGCATAGTTACCCAAACCAGAGTGACTCGAGACGAGTCACAGGTGAGTGTTGGGGGCCTAACTGCCCTTGACCAAATTTTGGGGATCATTGGTCATGTTTCACCTACTTTTGGGACTTCGACAGGTTGTCGAAGACAAAGCGCAATTCGAAGAAGAAATCGCGGGATATCGACCCCTTTTTAGGTCTTTTTGGGTTTTGGGATTATGTAATGGGAATGGGGATGTCATCCCATGGGTTTAACCATGTTTAGGCCCATTTTGTAATGTATAAATAGAGAGCTAGGTGATGTAGGAAGTAGTTTGATCTATGATATCGAAGGAGGGACAACTGTGTGATGCTAAGTGAACGTAGTAATTGTAATTTCTTTGTGCATACTATGTGAGACTTGCAGAGCTAAGTGCAAGTGATTGTAAGAGATTGTGGAAGTATTTGTGTTGTAATTCAGGGAAGGAGGACCTAGCGAAGTGCACATATCTCATGTCCTCTGCGGAGTAAGATATCATGGCTCTCTGCATGTAGAATATTGACATAAAGAAATAAAGAAGAGGAGTTGGTGGACATAGCCCTTGGGTGGGGGTGAACCATGTATATCTTGCATTGTGATTGCTATGTTCTTTATGATTGTTCTCTTGTCTATATGATTGAATGCTTAGTGCACTGATGAATGCTTACAAGGATCCATTATGGTAGCTTAGTGATGAATTCTGTGAATAAATGCTAGATCTGATCTATGTTGGTATGCTTAGTACTTGAATCTATTGGATCTGCATAAATACTGCATTGATGTGTTATTAGGGTTTAGGTGGGCTATAAACTAAGGCTGAATATTAATGAACTATAACTGCTAGGTGTTATGTTAAGGTGTTACAATCACATATTTGTCCTAGCTAAGTTTACAGACACTGGAGTCCTGCAACCACCCCTTCATCTACCTCGGGTGAGACTTCATCTGCTTCGCATGTGTTTCCGAAATTGCAAGTAGTGTTGAACCCTGGGTTTGCCCTTGAGCCAATATAACCTCTTATCAAAATAAGAGAGAACATGTAGTGGAGCAAGATCTTTCATAGAATTACCCAAATCATCCAAAGGTTCATTCAGTATTGGGAGAACGTCTTGTCCATTCCCACAAAGAGTAGGAAGGGGCTATATGACCTCCCTTTTGTTAGAGGAATTAAGCCTAGAACCCCGCCCAACATATGAGTCAACTTTATCCCACCATCTACCTTCAATGGTTCTTCTCCACTAACCACTAGTCCATCAATATTCTAAGAAGCCATTTATGAATATTGTTTTTCTAGTAATACCTCCCTTTCTCCTCACCCAGTTCACTAAATTTCCTAACTTGAACCTTCTTTTTGAAGGGAAAATCATAATCCACCATGAAACGACCATATCTATGGAACCCTACACATATAAATGGCACCCCCATATAATATAGTGTTGGAAAAATGAATTATATCCCTTTTGAAGGATCATTTCATCAACTAAACACTTCCTTGGATTTAAAACTACAAGAATTCAAGCTATTGACATATTTCTAGAGTCCAAGAAACTCATGTCAACCTCAAGTACCAAATTCCCAAGATAATTGCCAATTTCCCAAAATACCTCACAAGACCAAAAATCAAGTGGTAGTCCAAGAAGTTTCATTCACACCAACTAGATATACACTCTCTCCATCCAATCATCATGGAAAGGAGATCAATTTTCAATGGATAAAGCCATATAATCCCACTTCTAATGGGTATATAAAATATTCTTTGAACCAAGTATTGTTCGAAATAGAAAATCCATAAAATCCATCCACCTTGTAGATAGAATGAAAAAATATGGATAATAGCATATTCATAGTTCTCATTATACTCTCATATATTAAAAAACATACTTCTCACACACCCATCTCCACTAACTTTTGGTATTCCATACTTATCACATCATGCATCTTCACATCCTCACAGAGCACCAAATTCACTAGCACACTTTTTTTATTAACACATGATCTAGGCAGATATCGGTGGCCACCCACCTATTCCACTGTCTCAAAGCACAATTTTCTATTTTGGCAGTTTTTCTACAGTTTTTCGGGCCCTGAACTTCCAAGGACATTCTGAGGCCTTAAACAATGTTTTCTAGGCATAAAAACACCTAGAAAATAGCCAAATTCATGGTCTAGGCCAACCAGAATGTGTACTTATTATCTATACCTTTCCAACAGGTTATCGAGTGTGCTAAATGAATATCGTATGAAAATATTACGACCTTGGGAAGTTGGCATACCAACTAACCCCATCGAGGCACACAAGACTTTTGGCGTTTCATTTCCTAGAGTTAGGTTCTTGTGTGTTTAGGGTTTCCTCATTGATTCTTTATGATAACAAGTCCTTTTGGCCTCATCATAATGCACTCTCATGAATGCACATATCCGTCACATCTCTTCTAAGAGATAAGTTTCCACCATTCGAGCAAGTTTGTTTCATGCTGCATATTTACAGTTCAACACATTTCATTTATTAATATAATTCAACTTTCATTGTATCTTTGTGTTTTTGTTATAACTCTATATTTCATTTCATTCCATTTATAAATCTAAATTAGTGGTATCAAAGCGGTCTTCTCTTTATTTTTTTCTCTGTGGATGTCCCAAATGAGGTCAGGGTATAAGGAGTTGGGACTTGAACTATTTGAGCCTTTCCAATACCATCCTTGCCAACCTCGATGGCATCCCATGGCAGAAGAAAAGAGAGACGGTGGAGTAGGAGATCTTATTAAACTTTTTCTCGAGGAATCCCTTGTGTGATACAGGAACAAGATGATGGATAAGTTTTCCCAGATCCTTCGACGACTACCATAAACTAATGCATGTTCTTCAAGAGGCCACTTTGGAGGCATTTCCCCCTTCAAGGTACAAGTTTCTTTTGATATCCCTGTATTTGAAGGTTAGATAGATGTAAATGACCTAGATAAATGGTTGAATATGCTCGAAGGGTATTTTTTTGTCCATAATTTTTCCGATAGAGAAACCATCACCTTTGCACTCCTTAAGGTTGTCTCCCATGTCAAGGATTTATGGGATACTTACTCTGAGAAAAAGGCCATGGAGGAATTCACATTGTTTGCAATCATACCCACTTAGGGTTATTTTAGAGATGTTATTAAGGAACAATATTACCCTGTTGGAAGCTACAATGACCAATATACAAAATGGACCACACTGTGGCAGGAAAGGGACCAAACACTATCAGAGTTCACAAATGTCTTCCATACCCTAGGCACCGATTTGGGTATCAAAGAATCTAAATGACACATGGTGCTCAAGTACCATGACAATATACATCGATACATATAGAAATAAATGGAGTTCTTAGATATATCATCACTGGGTGTGACTTATCGATATGCCGTAAAAATCGAGCAAAAATTTAAACAAAAGAAGCGAGAGTTTGGATCTATAAATTTATCATAGAAGAAGCAGGGAAAAGGTAGCCCCAATTCGTAGAAAAAAGGACAGAGAAAGGATGTACCATCGTAGGAAAAACAGTCCAAGCCACCAACAAAAAAGGGTAATGGGAAGACAAAGAAAGACACTGGAAAGTGGTGCAAATTCCATATAATTCCTTGGAATAACACCAATGAATGTCACTCAAATATGTTGTTGGTGGTCAAGCTAAAAGCCTCAGATTTAGATGTGGGTTTTGACTTAGAATCAAAACCAGATAAAATAAAGCATATCATTGATGTAGAACCCATTGTTATCATCGCTACTACCAAGGTACAACCAAGTGAACTCAAAGAAACAGAGGAAGGTGAGTGCCTTTTCCACTTGAAGATGTGGGTGATGGGTGCTCTCCTTCACTTCATTTTTGATAACAAAAGTCAAACGAATATCATCTTAGTAGAGGTCTCCAAGTGGTTGTAACTACCTAAAACACCACATCCAAAGCCTTACACCATCAAGTGGCTCTTCCATGGGAGAATCTCCACATCAGCCAATAGTTCCACCTACCTTACGACATCAAGCCCTTCAAGGATTAAGTATTGTGTGATATCCCCTCCCTTGAAGCTTGTGATGTTATTTTAGGCCAATCTTACTTTTGGAAACATCATGTTGTATATGATTCTAGACCTCGCAATGTTATTATTACTCTTGGTAGACAATTGTACAAGATACCATAGGTATCTCCACCTACCACCATTTCTTTGATCTCCATTAAGAAATGCGAGAAGGTCATCTCCTAGATCGGGAAATTTGTCTTCTTTATGATTCTCTCTCAAAGTGAGGAGAATATTGCAACCACATCCATGGCCTCTGCTTAGGGCCTCTACACACAGTAGAAGCAAGCAGACAAGGTCATGGAGGAATACAAAGACATATTCTCCTCACCCATTGGGGTACCTATGAACTATCAAGTTAATAATTCAACTGATCTGACTGCCAACACACCTCTACCCAATCGGCCAGTCTATCACTGCTATCTTATAGAAAATGAATAAATCAAGCACCACATTTAAGAGTTTCTCGAAAAAGGGAACATCTGACTAATCTCCTCACCTCGTGGAAGCCTAATTGTACTCACATAGAAGAAAGATCGTATCTAGTGACTCTGCATTGATTAGGCCTTGGATAAAATCACAGTAAGGAATCAGTACCCAATCCCCCGAATTGACGAACTTCTTAACCAACTCAAGGGAGATAAGTACTTCAGTAAGATTGACCTGAAGGGCGGATACCACCAGGTACAAATAGAACATAATGATATATGGAAGACTGCTTTGAATTCCAAAGAGGGTATTTTTGAATAGTTTGTCATGCCCTTTGGTTTGACGAACGCCCCAACTAATTTCATGAGGTTGATGGATGATAGCTTGCAGCCTTTCACCAATTATTTTTTGGTGGTATATCTAATGATATCCTCATCTTCATCAAGAGTTGGGAGGAACACTTGCAATATATTCAGCATGTCCTTCACACTCTGCGACAACACAACATATATGATAACTTGGAAAAATGATCCTTTAGCATGAACATGGTCCAATACCTAGGTTACATTTTTTATGAACATGGTGTGCATGTGGATCTAGCTAAGATCTAGGTCACTCGTGACTGGCTAGCCCTGACCACACTAACCGAGCTTCATATTTTCTTCAGACTTGCCAATTTCTATTGCAGGTTTTTGTTGGGATTCTTCCATATCACATGGGCCCTCAGTTAGGTGACCAAGGGTGGTGGTAAAGAAAATTTCATGTGGGGATAGTTGCAACATAAATCATTCAATATTCTAAAACATCACTTGTGCTCAACCCTGGTGATCTCATTACCTAATCTACAACAACCTTTTGAAATTGAGACATATGATTTTGATTGTGTTGTGGGTGTAGTTCTCACTCAACACCGTCATCCATTGGCCTATCATAGTGAGATACTATCACAGGCAGTCCGTAAGTACCCCACTTATAAAAAATAAATGTATTCCATTATACAAGCATGCCACCAATGGAAGAATTACATTCTCGAGAAGGAGACAATCATCCACACTGATCACAAGCCTTTGCAGTTCATGCATGTACAAGGAAAATTGCATAACAACCACCATCAAAAGTGGTCCACATACTTGCAACAATTTCATCTCAACATCAAATATAAGACATGGATCATCAATCACGTCACTAAGTATCTAAGTCAAGCCCTAGTTGCAACATTAACCACAATTCTCTACTCTTACAGACATGAGGCCTTGGGGTGGCCCTAAATCTACGAGAGTGATCCTAACTTCGTTACCACTTACCATATGCTAGTCACAAGACCAACCTTCATTGAATTTCAACTTCAAAATGGATTGTTATTCCCTTTGGGCCATCTCTATGTTCCTTTAAGCGAGTGGGCAAAGATGATTTGCGAATATCACTATAGTTGGATGGAAATACATTTTGGTATGGAAAATACAACGGCGGCGTTGAAGAAGTATTTCTATTTGTTGAAAGTTCAATAAGAATTTACAAGTACATCCGGTATTGAATTTCCCGCGTTATTGCCAAACTAGCCATTAAGAAGCAATGCCTATACACCCCTCCCCCTAGTCCCGACAGGCCTTGGGAATCCATATCGATGGACTACATGTCTGTACTTCCCTCAACCAAGAAGGGAAATGACTGTATTTTTGTGGTGGTTGATCAATTTTCTAAGATGGCCATCTTGAAATCCTGCAATAAGAATATCACAGCGAAGGCCACTGCCAAGATCTTCTTAAAATGACTATGTGCATATTTTGTGATACCACAGACTATCATCTCATATCAGGACAACAAGTTCCTAAGCACATTTTGGTCGAGCCTATGGTCACTATTGGACACCAAGCTCACCAAATCCACTTCCTTCCACCGCCAAACTGATGTCCAGAAAAAGGTTGTCAACATGATGATCATGCATATCTTGTGCATGTACAACTCCAAGAATGCATGCACATGGGATGTGAGTCTCCCATATTTTCACCATAGCTATAACAGAGTGTTGATTAATATTGGTTGTCATTGATGTCAACCCTTGAAGAAAGCCCTGTAGCACAAAGGTTTAGGTAATGGACCCAATATTGTTTGATGTAAATATGACTCATTATTGTTTTGTCATGGTTGATA
>JZKD02S1890236.1:87217-101276 GCA_000966675.3 Picea glauca
AGGTTGAGGTACAGGTTGATGCATGGTTCAGATTTATTGGTACAGGTTTACAACGGTATATCTCACAGTGATAGTGTGACAGTGGTTCCATCATTCTACTTCTACTTCAAGGTGGTAGTACGGGGCAAGGACAGGTAGTTGTAGCCACCTTCCGATTGTAGCCGGAGAACATTGGGGGTTGTAGCCTCCTTCTGGTTGTAGCCAGAGAATTGGGGAGTTGGAGCTTCCCTCAGATTGTAGCCTGAGAAACTAGGGGGTGGGAGCCTCCTTCCAGTTGCAGTTGGAAAACAAAGGAAGTTGGTGCTTCCAATGAATGTAATTCTTCAAGACATATAAGAAAAATCATTTTGTGGTTTTCTCTCGATTTGGGTTTCCACATAAAACATTGGTTTACTGTGTATCTGTGTGATTGTTTATTTCTTACTGCTCATTATTGGATAATAATTCTACATTGATATAGCATTTGAAGAAAAAAGATTATAATTATGCTATTACTGATTCACCCCCCCTCTCAACAATCCAACACAGATCTCTCCATAGTTCGATCGACCATAGCCCCTTTCAGGTGGGGTTGTGATTTCAATAATTGGGTCCCATTGATGTTGCATTTCCCCTTGCAACTACACAAGAATAACCTTCACATGTTCAATCTGAGGCCTGTTGGACAACTGAGTGGGGGGGGGGTGAATTAGTTGTTACTGAGCTTAAACAATTAGTCTTATTTTAAACTCTTTGCAGAGCACTAAATGACAATCACAATAATGCAGGGAAGTAAGCAATAGAACATTCAGCATCATTCACACATGTGAAATATACAGAGACAGATATTTCCTAAGGAAACCCATAAAGGGTAAAAACCTCTTCTTCTTTATATGATAAGTAATATTTACATTTAGTACATTATCATAGTTATGAGAACCAACTCATAATGAGGCTACAACCTCTATTTTGCAAGCTACAACTTGATGAGAGCACCAACTCTCTGTTTTCTCTAGCACCTACTAGAAGGAAGCACCAACTCCCTGGTTTCTCTAGCACCCACTAGAAGGAAGCACCAACTCCCTAAGTGTTCCAACACCAACTAGATTGAAGCACCAACTTCCAGTCACATAGGCACTAACCTGTATAACAGAGAACAACAGTTCTCTCTTGCACCACCCTGTGACCCTGGTTTCTCTGGCTGCAACCAAATGGAAGCTACAACTCCCAGTGTTCAAGCACCCACTTGAACCTACGAGGAAAATAGTCCTCCCTACCACCTCCCTTCCACCCTTAATTATAAAGTTTGATATATATAAATTTATCACAGTAATACAATATTTATCATTGGCTTACCAAGCTTATCACTGTTATACGATGCTATTCTTCTCTCCTATATCAGTGTCTCTCTGTTTGTATCCTCTTGCGATTTCTGATCTTATGTTCTTCTCTACAAGAGAACCTCAGCCTTCCTTTAGTGTCTCACTGTCTTTCTGCACACATGCCTTGCACTTTCTGTGCTTCTTCTTTTTATTCTCTTTGCTCCATGTCCATTCAATGCACCATTCCTCTTCTCTATATTTCAGTTATTGCACACTCCTCCTTCTACACTCCTAAATCCCTCTCAACAACAACAACCATATCTTCTTTCTTCTACCTTCTTATAGTCTCTATGCACCTTGTGCATCCCTGTGCACAATGCTTCTGCATGCTCTTCATGTTGATTTCTCTGCTTGTTCATCATTGCAACTCTTCAGCTTCTCTACCTATTAAACCCATGTGTCCATCATCACTGGGTGTTATGCTGAGATTCCTTATCCTCTCCAATAGTCGAGACTCTTTGTATCCTCTGTCACAGTCGAGCTCCTCCTCTCTGTTGTAGTTACAGGCTTCAACGCTTATCCATCTGTCAATTTCCTCTACGAACAGTCTTCATTCCACTGGAAGATTCCTTGAGACTCTTTAACTCCTCTAGCAATCACACAAAAGTCTCTTTGAGTCCTTTGGTAGAAACCATCAGTGGTTTCTAGCAGTTACACTATGAACCTCCAAAGACCGCTTCAACAACTAAATCACCACTGATCGATTAACTTTGAAGAGAAACATTAGCCCTTCGATCATATTCCTGAATAACATGCACTATTGGATCATAAATGATGGGTCTCATGATTATTTTGCTATTTCGCAATTTGTCCTTTCGACGTTTCAGCATTCCGACATTCAGATTTTCGGCATCCCTGTTGCAAAGTGTTTTGACACTCTAACTTCCGGTATCTGAAACCAACACCAAAAGGTTTTTTCCACACTTCGACATTTCGACATTCTGGCATTCCTTGTGATGGAGTGTTTTGACACTCCATCTCCAGGTATCTAAAATCTACACAAAAAGGCCTTTCAGCGTTTCACATTTCGCGACTTCGGGACTCCTATGATGAAGAGTCTCAACTCTTGACGCCTCCAACTCCCAGTATCTGAAACTCCAGTTGATGTGCCTGTTTTGGGATTTTCGGCGTTTCACATTTTAGCACATTGGGACTCCTGTGTTGAAGAGTCTCGACTTTTGACTCCTCCAAGTCCCAGTATCCGAACCTCCGGTCGATGTGCCTATTTTGGGTTTTCAGGGTTTTGCATTTCGCGATTCTGGGACTCCTGATGATGAAGAGTCTCGAATCTTCCATCTCTTGGTATCCGAACCTCCGGTCGATGTGCCTATTTCAGGATTTTCGATGTTTTTCATTTCGGCACTTTGGGACTCCTGTGTTGAAGAGTCTCGACTCTTGACTCCTCCAACTCTCGGTATCCAAACCTTCGATTGATGTGTCTGTTTCAGGTTTTTGGGGTTTCACATTTCACGATTCTGGGACTCCTGATGATGAAGAGTTTTGACTCTTCCAACTCCCTATATCCGAAGCTATCCTCCTTCTTTTGAGATTTTGGTGTTTCACATTTCATGATTCCGGGACTCCTGATGATGAAGAGTCTCGACTCTTCCAACTCCTGGTATCTGAAACTTTCCTCCTACTTCACCTCGCTTCACCTTGCTCTTTAAAGAATATGGAGGTTCTCCTGGATCCAATGCCGGCCAGACCTCGGGCTCATATCTGACGTTCATCGAGAATTCTCAATGGGATCCAAAAATCACTGTCGCTTCTCCTCCCAGGCTTTCGTTGTCCCTATTTTTCCATCATTGCATACTCTAATCTTGCCATCAATGACAAGCACACCTGCCTGTAAACATGCCAACCATCTCCCCCTTTGGGATTGATGGAAACCCTGAACGACTACACTAATATTTTTGGACCTCCAATAGTAACATCCAGTCCAGACCACTCCTTTTTTCCCCCTTTGACATCAATGTCAAAGAAAACATGCTCCCCCTAAGCTGTTGCAGTATTTTTAGGAGGTATCAGATATTCAATCAATACAAAACTCCCCCTAATAGGATGGACTCTCTTAGGTGTGAGACAAGATAACACCCAACTTCTGTCGGAGATATTCAAATGGTGTCTTGGCTAGGGGTTTAGTAAAGATGTCTGCAATTTGTTCTGTGGTTGGAATGTAATGGACCTCAATAATATGATTGGTGACCTCCTCTCTTAGAAAATAGTATTTTATGGGAATATGCTTGGTCTTGGAGTGGAATAGAGGATTTTTAATCCACGTGGGTATCGGTGGCCACCCACCTTTTCCAAATGGCTCAAAACAGTTTTCTGGCAATTTACTATTTTTCGCAAGTTTTAACTTCCGGGGCCATTTTGAGGGCCCAAATGAAAGTTTTTAGAGATATAGGTTCTCAATGATATCTAAAGGCATAATTTATCCCCCAAAATGAATCTCCTCGATTATACCTTTCCAACGAGCTATTACACACCTAAAACGGAGATCGTATGCAAAAGTTACGACCTCGGGAAGTTGATGTACTCACTTACCCAAACGGGGCCCACATGAATTTTGGCGCTTCATCTCCTAGGGTTAGGTTTTTGGATGTCTAGGGTTTTTTACATTCCTTCTTATTATAAAAATTCCTTCAGAGCCTCATTGTGATTATCTTCTTGCGAATGGGAGTAGCCGTCACATCTCTTCTCAGAGATAAGCTGCCACCATTCTAGCGAGTCTTCCACTCTGTATTTTTACAGTCTCTGTACATTTATTTCATTAATAGAAATCATGCATTACTATATATCTATGTTTATTGTTGAATCTTTGATACATTTATGTTATATTATTGAATATCTGTGATATCTCTGTGCATTTCTTTATTATATCTCCGATCTCATTTCGTGTCGAAAATAATCTAGATCAGTGGTATCAGAGCAGGCTGCTCTTAATCATTTTTTTAGTACATGTCCCCGACGATGTCTGATTATAGCAATTTGGGTCTCGAGCTTGTCTCTCTTGAAGACAATCACTCTCACACACCCAAGAAACCCTCAATGGAGGAATAAAAGAAAAACGATGAAGCAAATGATCCTATCAATCTGTTTCTTGAGCAAGCTCTCACGCGACAGAGGGATGAAATGATGGAGAAATTTTCACACATCCTTCAACACCCGCCGATAGCATCAGGCACATCTTCATCAAGTGGTCACTTTGGAGGCACCTTGCCTTTCAAGGTATAAGTTAATTTTGATATTCCTGTATTTGAAGGACAGATAGATGCAGAAGCCCTAGAAAAATGGTTAACTTTGCTAGAAGGTTATTTCTCTGTTCACAATTTTTCTGACAAAGAAAAGATCACCTTTGCACTCCTTAAATCTCTCCCTCATGTCAAACATTGGTGGCAAACTTACTGGGAGCAAAGTTCCACAAAGGAGTCTGGAATATATGGGGCCGATCCCACTTGGGATTTTTTTGTGGATGCGGTGAAAGAACAATATTACCTTGTTTGCAGCTATGAGGACCAGTACATGAGATGGACCACACTGCGGAAAGAGAGGGACCAAGCAGTTCTAGATTTCACCAATACCTTCCATACCTTGTGCACCAAGTTAGGTATCAAATATTATGAGTGACATTTGGTTCTGAAATACTATGGGGCTCTACACAGATACATCCAGACTGAAATGGATTTTCTGGACATCTCATCACTCGGTGCTGCTTATCAATATGCTATTAAAATTGAGTAGAAATTTAATCACTAGAACAAACGGGAATTCAGGTCTTCAAATCCACAACAACCAAAGTATGACAAAGATGACCCTAACAAACAATCTCCCAAAAACCAGTCCAAGACACAGGAAAAGAAGGGTCACGGGAAGACAAAGTAGGACACTGGAAAATGGTGTGATTTCCACAAAATCCCCTGGCAAAACACTAATGAATGTTGCTCAAAACACTCATTGGTGGCTGAGATTAAAGACAAGGAGCCGAACCCTGATTCACAATCTGATTCTAAAAATACTAGTAAATGACAGATCATTGACGCAGACCCCACTGCTATTGTCGCGACCACAACTATTCAACCAAAATGACCAACAGATCCTGAAGAGGGAGAGCGTCTTTTTCATTCATAGATGTGGGTGAAGTGGACGCCGCTACATTTCATTATTGATAGCGAAAGCCAGAAAAACCTCATCTCAGCAGAGGTCGTCAAACAATTGGGATTGTCGGCAACACCACAACCGCAACCATATAATGTTGGGTGGCTTTGGGAAGGACGAGATCACCGTGTCAACCAACAGTTTTGATTGTCATACAACATCCAACCCTTCAAGGATGAGGTATTATGTGATTTTGCCCCACTGGATGTCTGTGATGTTCTCTTGGGCCAACCATATATGTGGAGACGCCATGTTGTTTATGAGTCTCGACCCCATAGTGTCATTGTTACTTTGGGGGGTCATCTCTATAGAATACCAAAGGTAGTTCCAACTATTGTTCCACCCAAAAAGTGCCACAAGGTAGTATCTCATACTGCAAAATTCATCTTCTTCACAATCTGTTCAAAAGGAGAACAAAAGGACACTGCAACCATTACAGCCTTGCCCCAAGCACCTTCTATCCAATAGAAGCAGGTCGACAAGGCTGCAACAAAGTGAAAGGATTCCTTCTGCACATATTCCTCTCATGTATCTCAACTTGTTGAACAGCCTCAACCTCAACAGGTTTGTGACAAATTTCCACAAACCGAGCAGCGCAACGTCTCCAGAAAGACAAACAACTCACCAAGATGCAGATTCAACAAACGCTTTTCCCTCTCCCCTGGGAACTCAACGCAATGGAGATAATTGCTTCTTAAGGAGGGAATATTGATCCAGGTGGATATCGATGGCCACCAACCTTTTCCAAATGGCTCAAAACAGTTTTCTGGCAATTTTGGCAATTTACTATTTTTAGCAGGTTTTAACTTCCGGGGCCATTTTGAGGGGCCAAATGAAGTTTTTTTCGAGATCGAGCTTCTCAATGAAATCCAAAGGAATTATTGAACCCCCAAAATTAATCTCCTCGACAATACCTTTCCAACGAGATATCACACGCCTAAAACAGAGACTGTATCCAAAAGTTACGACCTCGGGAAGTTGATGTACTCACTTACCCAAACGGGGCCCACATGGCTTTTGGCACTTCATCTCCTAGAGTTAGGTTTTTGGATGTCTAGAGTTTTGGGCATTCCTGCTTATTGTAAAAAGGCCTTTAGAGCCTCATTGTGATCATCTTCTTGTGAATGCAAATAGCCGTCACATCTCTTCTCAGAGATAAACTACCACCATTCTAGTGAGTCTTTCACTCTGTATTTTTACAGTCTCTGTACATTTCTTTCATTAATAGAATCATGTATTACTATATATCTGTGTTTATGGTTTCATATCTGATACATTTATGTTATATTATTGAATATCTACGATATCTCTGTGCATTTCTTTATTATATCTCTGATCTCATTTCATGCCGAAAATAATCCGGATCAGTGGTATCAGAGCAGGCTGCTCTTAATCATTTTTTCAGTACATGTCCCCAACGAGGTTTGATTATAGAAATTTGGGTCTCGATCATGTCTCTCTTGAAGACAATCTATTTCGCACACCCAAGAAACCCTTAATGGTGGAAGAAAAGAAAAATGACGGAGCAGACGATCCTATCATTCTGTTGTCTGAGCAAGCTCTCACGTGACAGAGGGACGAAACGATAGAGAATTTTGCCCACATCCTTCAACGCTTGCCGATAGCATCAGGCACATCTTCATCAAGTGGCCACTTTGGAGGCACCTCGCCTTTTAAGGTACAAGTTAATTTTGATATTCCTGTATTTGAGGGACAGATAGATGCAGAAACCCTATAAAAATGTTTAACTCTGCTAGAAGGTTATTTCTCTGTTCACAATTTTTCCGACAAATAAAATATCACCTTCGCACTCCTTAAATCTCTCCCTCATGTCAAACATTGGTTGGAAACTTAATGGGAGCAAATTTCCACAGAGGAGTTTGGAATATATGGGGCCGATCCCACTTGGGATTTTTTTGTGGATGTGGTAAAAGAACAATATTACCCTATTGGAAACTATGAGGACCAGTACATGAGATGGACCACACTGTGGCAAGAGAGGGGCCAAGCAGTTCCAGAGTTCACAAATACCTTCCATACCTTTCACGCCAAGTTGGGTATCAAAGACTCCAAGCGACATTTGGTTCTGAAATACCGTGGGGCTCTACACATATACATTTAAACTGAAATGGATTTTCTGGACATCTCATCACTCGGTGATGCTTATCGATATGGTGTTAAAATTGAGAAAAAATTTAAGCTCCAGAACAAAGGGGAATTCGGGTCTGAAAATCCACAACAACCAAAGTATGAAAAAGAGAACCCTAACAAAAAGTCTTCCGAAAACAAGTCCAAGACACTAGAAAAGAAGGGTCACGGGAAGACAAAGAAGGACGCAGGAAAATGGTGTGATTTCCACAAAATCCCCTGGCACAACACCGATGAATGTCCCTGAAAACAGTCATTGGTGGCCAAGATCAAAGACAAGGAGCCGATCCCTGATTCAGAATATGATTCTGAAAATACTGGTAAAGGACAGATCATTGACGCAAACCCCATTGCTATTGTCGCGGCCGCAACTATTCAACCAGAAGAACCAACCGATCCTGAAGAGGGGGAGGGCCTTTTTCATTCACAGATGTGGGTGAAGGGGACCCCACTGCATTTTATTGTTGATAGTGGAAGCCAGAAAAACCTCATCTCAGCAAAGGTCGTCAAATAGTTGGGATTGTCGACAACACCACACCTGTAGCCATACAACGTCGGGTGGCTTTGGCAAGGATGAGATATCCGTGTCAACCAACAGTGTTAATTGTCATATGGCATCCAACCCTTCAAGTATGAGCTATTATGTGATGTCACCCCATTGGATGTATGTGATGTTCTCTTGGGCCAACCATATATGTAGAGACGCCATGTTGTTTATGAGTCTCGACCCCGTAGTGTCATTGTTACTTTGGGGGGTCATATCTACAGAATACCAGAGGTAGTTCCGACTATTATTCCACCTAAAAAGTGTTGCAAGGTAGTATCTCATACTGCAAAATTCAACTTCTTCACAATCTGTTCAAAAGGACAACAAAATGACACTGCAACTACTACAGCCTTGCCCCAAACACCTTCTATGCAACAAAAACAGGTTGACAAGGCTGTAGAAAAGTGCAAAGATTCCTTCTGCACATCGTCCTCTCATGTATATCAACTTTTTGAACAGCCTCAACCTCAACAAGTTCATGATATATTTCCATAAACCGAGCAACGTGACGTCTCCAGCAAGACAAGCAACTCACCAAGATGCAGATTCGACAAACATTTTTTCATCTCCTCTGGGAACTCAATGCAATGGAGACCATTTCTTCCTAAGGAGGGAGGATTGATCCAAGTGGATATTGGTGGCCATCCACCTTTTCCAAATGGCTCAAAATAGTTTTTTGACAATTTTGGCAATTTACTATTTTTAGCAGGTTTTAACTTCCGAGTCCATTTTGAGGGCCCAAATGAAGTTTTTTCGAGATCGAGTTTCTCAATGATATCTAGAGGCATGATTCATCCCAAAAAATTAATCTCCTCGACAATACCTTTCTAACGAGCTATCACATGCCTAAAACAAAGATCGTTTGCAAAAGTTACGACCCTGGGAAGTTGATATACTCACTTACTCAAACGGGGCCTACATGACTTTTGGCGCTTCATCCCCTAGGGTTAGGTTTTTGGCATTCTTGATTATTGTAAAAATACCTTCAGAGCCTCATTGTGATCATCTTCTTGCGAATGCGAGTATCCATCACATCTCTTCTCAGAGATAAGCTGCCACCATTCTAGCGAGTCTTTCACTCTATATTTTTACAGTCTCTGTACATTTATTTCATTAATAGAAATCGTGTATTATTGTATATCTCTGTTCATGGTTGCATCTATGATACATTTCTGTTATATTATTGAATATTTGTGATATCTCTGTGCATTTCTTTATTATATCTCCGATCTCATTTCGTGCTGAAAATAATCCCGATCAGTGGTATCAGAGCAGGTTGCTCTTAATCATTTTCTCAGTACATCTCCTAGACGAGGTCTAATTATAGCAAGTTGGGTCTCAATATTGTCTCTCTTGAAGACAATCACTCTCACACACCCAAGAAACCCTCAATGGTGGAATAAAATAAAAATGACGGAGCAGACAATCTGATCAATCTGTTTCTTAAGCAAGCTCTCACGCGACAGAGGGATGAAATGATGGAGAATTTTTCTCACATCCTTCAACACCTGCCGATAGCATCAGGCGCATATTCATAAATTGACCACTTTGGAGGCACCTTGCCTTTCAAGGTACAAGTTAATTTTGATATTCTTGTATTTGAAGGACAGATAGATGCAGAAGCCCTAGAAAAATGGTTAACTCTGCTAGAAGGTTATTTCTTTGTTCACAATTTTTCCAAGTAGTTCCAAAGTTCACCAATACCTTCCATACCTTGCGCACCAAGTTGGGTATCAAATATTTCAAGGGACGTTTTGTTCTGAAATACCGTGGTGCTCTATACATATACATCCAGACTGAAATGGATTTTCTGGACATCTCATCACTCAGTGTTGCTTATCGATATGTTGTTAAAATTGAGCAGAAATTTAAGCACTAGAACAAATGGGAATTTGGGTCTACAAATCCATAACAACCAAAGTATAACAAATATGGCCCTAACAAACAGTCTCCCGAAAACCAGTCCAAGACATAAGAAATGAAGGGTCACAGGAAGACAAAGAAGGACACAGGAAAATGGTGTGATTTCTGCAAAACCCCCTAGCACAACACCGATGAATGTCACTCAAAATAGTCATTGGTGGCCAAGATAAAAGACAAGGAGTCGAACCCTAATTTAGAATCTGATTATGAAAATACTGGTAAAGGACAGATCATTGACGCAGACCCCACTGCTATTGTCGTGACCGCAGCTATTCAACCAGAAGAACCAACAGATCCTGAAGAGGGGGAGCACCTTTTTCATTCACAGATGTGGGTGAAGAGGACCCTGCTGCATTTTATTATTGATAGCAGAAGAAAGAAAAACCTCATCTCAGCAGAGGTCTTCAAACAGTTGGGATTGTCAACAACACCACACCTTCAACCATACAACGTTGGGTGGCTTCGACAAGGATGAGATCTACGGGTCAACCAATAGTGTTGATTGTCATACGACATCCAACCCTTCAAGGATGAGGTATTATGTGATGTTGCCCTACTGGCTGTCTGTGATGTTCTCTTGAGCCAACCATATATGTGGAGACGCCATACTATTTATGAGTCTCGACCCCGTAGTGTCATTGTTACTTTGGGGGGTCATCTCTAAAAAATACCAGAGGTAATTCCGACTACTGTTCCACCTAAAATGTGCCTCAAGGTAGTATCTCATACTGCAAAATTCAGCTTCTTCATGATCTATTCAAAAGGAGATCAAAATGACACTGCAACCACTACAACCTTGCCCCAAACACCTTCTATAAAAAAAAAAACAGGTTGGCAAGGCTGCAACAAAGTGCAAAGATTCCTTCTGCACATCTTCCTCTCATGTATCTCAACTTGTTGAATAGCCTCAACCTCAACATGTTCGTGACAGATTTCCACAAACCGAGTAGCGCGATGTCTCCAGCAAGACAAGCAGCTCACCAAGATGCAGATTCAACAAACGCTTTTCCCTCTACCTTAGGAACTAAACAAAATGGAGACCATTGCTTCCTAAGGAGGGAGGATTGATCCAGGTGGATATCGGTGGCCACCCACCTTTTCCAAATGGCTCAAAACAGTTTTCTGGCAATTTTGCCAATTTACTATTTTTAGCAGGTTTTAACTTCCGCGGCCATTTTGAGGGCCCAAATGAAGGTTTTTCGAGATCGAGGTTCTCAATGATAGCTAGAGGAATTATGTATCCCCCAAAATTAATCTCCTTGATGATACCTTTCCAACGAGCTATCACACACCTAAAACGAAGATCGTATGCAAAAGTTACGACCCTGGGAAGTTGATGTGCTCACTTACCCAAACAGGGCCCACATGACTTTTGGTGCTTCATCTCCTAGGGTTAGGTTTTTGGATGTCTATGGTTTTTGGCATTCCTGCTTATTGTAAAAAGTCCTTCAAAGCCTCATTGTGATCATCTTCTTGCGAATGTGAGTAGCCGTCACATCTCTTCTCAGAGATAAGCTGCCACCATTCTAGCGAGTCTTTTACTCTGTATTTTTACAGTCTCTGTACATTTCTTTCATTAATAGAAATCATGTATTAATGTATATCTGTGTTTATGGTTGCATATTTGATAAATTTTTGTTATATTATTGAATATCTACGATATATCTGTGCATTTCTTTATTATATCTCCGATCTCATTTCGTGCCGAAAATAATCTGGATTAGTGGTATCAGAGTAGGCTGCTCTTAATCATTTTTTTAGTACATGTCCCCAACGATGTCTGATTATAGCAAGTTGGGTCTCGAGATTATCTCTCTTGAGGAAAATCACTCTCACACACCCAAGAAACCCTCAATGGTGGAAGAAAAGAAAAACGACGGAGGAGACGATCCTATCAATCTGTTGCTTGAGCAAGCTCTCACACAATAGAGGGACGAAATGATGGAGAATTTTTCTCACATCCTTCAATGCCTATCGATAGCATCAGACACATATTCATCAAGTGGCCACTTTGGAGGCACCTCTCCTTTCAAGGTACAAGTTAATTTTGATATTCCTGTATTTGAAGGATAGATAGATGTAGAACCCCTAGAAAAATGGTTAACTCTACTAGAAGGTTATTTCTTTGTTCACAATTTTTCTGACAAATAAAAGATCACCTTCGCACTCCTTAAAGCTCTCCCTCATGTCAAACATTGGTGGGAAAATTACTGGGAGAAAAGTTCCACAAAGGAGTCTGGAATATATGGGGCCGATCCCACTTGGGATTTTTTTGTGGATGCAGTAAAAGAACAGTATTACCCTGTTGGCAACTATGAGAACCAATACATGAGATGGAGCACACTACGGCAAGAGAGAGGCCAAGCAGTTCCGAAGTTTGCCAATACCTTCCATACCTTGCGCACCAAGTTGGGTATCAAAGACTTCGAGGGACATTTGGTTCTGAAATACCGTGGCGCTCTACACAGATACATCCAGACTAAAATGGATATTCTGGACATCTCATGACTTGGTGATGCTTATTGATATGCTTCTAAAATTGAGAAAAAATTTAAGTACCAGAAAAAATGGGAATTCGGGTTTGCAAATCTACAACAACCAAAGTATGACAAAGATGGGCCTAACAAATAGTCTCCCAAAAACTAGTCCAAGACACGTGAAAAGAAGGGTCACGGGAAGACAAAGAAGGACACAGGAAAATGGTGTGATTTCCATAAAATCCCCTGGCACAACACCGATGAATGTCACTCAAAACAGTCATTGGTGGCCGAGATCAAAGACAAGGAGCTGAACCCTAATAGAGAATTTGATTCTGAAAATGTTGGTAAAGGACAGATCATTGACGTAGACCCCACTGCTATTGTCATGACCACAAATATTCAACCAGAAGAACCAATAGATCCTGAAGAGGGGGAACACCTTTTTCATTCACAGATGTGGGTGAAGGGGACCCCGCTGCATTTTATTATTGATAGCGGAAGCCAAAAAAACTTCATCTCAGCAGAGGTCGTCAAACAGTTAGGATTGTCAACAAAAACACACCCGCAACCATACAATGTTGGGAGGCTTCGGTAAGGATGATATCTCCATGTCAACCAACAGTGTCGATTGTCATACGGAATCCAACCCTTCAAGGATGAGGTATTATGTGATGTTGCCCCACTGGATGTCTGTGATGTTCTCTTGGGCCAACCATATATGTGGAGACGCCATGTTGTTTATGAGTCTTGACCCCATAGTGTCATTATTACTTTGGGAGGTAGAATACCATAGGTAGTTCCGACTACTGTTCCACCTAAAAAGTGTCTCAAGGCAGTATCTCATACTACAAAATTCAGCTTCTTCACAATATGTTTAAAAGGAGAACAAAAAGACACTGCAACCACTACAGCCTTGCCCCAAGCACCTTCTATCCAACAGAAGAAGGTCAACAAGGCTGCATCAAAGTGCAAAGATTCCTTCTGCACATCATCCTTTCATGTATATCAACTTTTTGAATAGACTCAACCTCAATAGTTTTGTGACAGATTTCCACAAACCGAGCAACGCGACGTCTCCAACAAGACAATCAGCTCACCAAGATGCAGATTCCCCTAGGAACTCAATGCAATGGACAACATTGCTTCCTAAAAAGGGCATATTGATCCAGGTGGATATCGGTGGCCACCCACCTTTTCCAAATGGCTCAAAACAATTTTATGAGAATTTTGACAATTTACTATTTTTAGCAGGTTTTAACTTCCGGGGCCATTTTGAGAGCCCAAATGAAGGTTTTTCGAGATCAAGGTTCTCAATTATAGTCAAAGGAATGATTGAGCCCTGAAAATGAATCTCCTCGATGATACCTTTCCAACAAGCTATCACACGCCTAAAATGGAGATCGTATGCAAAAGTTACGACCCCGGGAAGTTGATGTACTCAC
>JZKD02S1890236.1:101326-114206 GCA_000966675.3 Picea glauca
CGTATGCAAAAGTTACGACCCCGGGAAGTTGATGTACTCACTTACCCAAACGGGGCCCACATGACTTTTGGAGCTTCATCTCCTAGGGTTAGGTTTTTGGATGTCTAGGGTTTTTGGAATTCCTACTTATTGTAAAAAGACCTTCATAGCCTCATTGTGATCATATTCTTGCGAATGGTAGTAGTCGTCACATCTCTTCTCAGAGATAAGTTGCCACCATTCTAGCGAGTCTTTCACTCTATATTTTTACAGTCTCTATACATTTATTTTATTAATAGAAATTGTGTATTACTGTATATCTGTGTTTATGGTTGCATCTCTGATACATTTATGCTATATTATTGAATACTTTTTATATCTCTATGCATTTCTTTATTATATCTCTGATTTCATTTCGTGCCAAAAATAATCCGGATCAGTGGTATCAGAGCAGGGTCCTCTTAATCATTTTTTCAGTACATGTCCCTGACGAGGTCTGATTATAGAAAGTTAGGTCTTGATATTATCTCTCTTGAAGACAATCACTCTCGCACACCCAAGAAACCCTCAATGGTGAAAGAAAAGAAAAACGACGGAGCAGACGATCCTATCAATCTGTTGCTTGAGCAAGATCTCACGCGATAGAGGGATGAAATGATGGAGAATTTTTCCCACATCCTTCAACACCTATCGATAGCATCAGGTGCATCTTCATCAAGTGGCCACTTTGGAGGCACCTCACCTTTCAAGGTACAAGTTAATTTTGATATTCCTCTATTTGAAGGACAGATAGATGCAGAAGCCTTAGAAAAATGGTTAACTCTGCTATAAGGTTATTTCTCTGTTCACAATTTTTTCAATAAAGAAAAGATCACCTTCACACTCCTTAAAGCTCTCCCTCATGTCAAACATTGGTGGGAAACTTACTGGGAGCAAAGTTCCATAGAAGAGTCTAGAATATATGGGGTCTATCCCACTTAGGATTTTTTTGTGGATGCGGTAAAAGAACAGTATTACCCTGTTGCCAACTATGGGGACCAGTACATGAGATGGACCACACTACGACAAGAGAGGGGACAAGTAGTTCTGGAGTTCACCAATACCATCCATACCTTGGGAACCAATTTGGGTGTCAAAGACTCCGAGGGACATTTGGTTCTGAAATACAGCGGGGCTCTACACATATACATCCAGACTGAAATGGATTTTCTGGACATCTCATCACTCAGTGCTGCTTATCGATATGATGTTAAAATTGAGCAGAAATTTAAGAACCATAAAAAATGGGAATTCAGGTCTGCAAATCCGCAACAACCAAAGTATGACAAAGACAGCACTAACAAACAGTCTCCCGAAAACCAGTCCAAGACACAGGAAAAGAAGGGTCATGGGAAGACAAAGAAGTACACCAGAAAATGGTGTGATTTCCACAAAAGCCCCTGGAGAAACATCGATGAATGTCACTCAAAATAGTCATTGGTGGTCGAGATCAAAGACAAGGAGCCGAACCCTGATTCAGAATCTGATTCTAAAAATAATGGTAAAGGACAGATCATTGATGTAGACCCCACTGCTATTGTTGCAACTGTAGCTATTCAACCAAAAGAACCAATAGATCCTGAAGAGGGGGAACACCTTTTTCATTCACAGATGTGGGTGAAGGGGACCCCCCTGCATTTTATTTTTGATAGTGGAAGCCAGAAAAACCTCATCTCAGCAGAGCTCATCAAATAGTTGGAATTGTCGACAACACCACACCCGTAGCCATACAACGTCGGGTGGCTTCGAAAAGTATGAGATCTTCGTGTCAACCAATAGTGTTTATTTTCATACAGCATCCAACCCTTCAACGATGAGGTATTATGTGATGTTACCCCACTGGATGTCTGTGATGTTCTTTTGGGTCATCCATATATGTGGAAACGCCATGTTGTTTATGAGTCTCGACCCCGTAGAGTCATTGTTACTTTGGGGGGTCATCTCTACAAAATACCAGAGGTATTTCCAACTACTGTTCTACCTAAAAAGTGTCACAAGGTATTATCTCATACTGCAAAATTTAGCTTCTTCACAATCTGTTCAAAATGAGAACAAAAGGACACTGCAACCACTACAGCCTTGCCCCAAGCACCTTCTATCCAACAGAAGCAGGTCGACAAGGCTGCATCAAAGTGAAAATATTCCTTCTACACATCGTCCTCTCATGTATCTCAACTTGTTGAACAACCTCAACCTCAACAGGTTCGTGACATATTTCCACAAACCGAGCAGCACGACGTCTCCAGCAAGACAAGCAGCTCACCAAGATGTAGATTCAACAAACGCTTTCCTCGCTCCTCCAGGAACTCAATGAAATGGATACCATTGCTTCCTAAGGAGGGATGATTTATCTAGGTGGATATCGGTGGCCACCCACCTTTTCCAAATGCCTCAAAACAGTTTTCTGGCAATTTTGACAATTTACTATTTTTAGCAGGTTTTAACTTCCAGGGCCATTTTGAGGGCCCAAATGAAGGTTTTTCGAGATTTAGGTTCTCAATGATAACTAGAGGCATGATGGATCCCCCAAAATGAATCTCCTCTACGATACCTTTCCAATGAGCTCTCACACGCCTAAAACGAAGATCATATGCGAAAGTTACGACCCCTGGAAGTTGATGTACTCACTTACCCAAATGGGGCCCACGTGACTTTTGGCGATTCATCTCCTAGGGTTAGGTTTTTGGATGTCTAGGGTTTTTGGCATTCCTTCTTATTGTAAAAATCCCTTAAAAGCTTCATTGTGATCATCTTCTTGCGAATGCAGGTAGCCGTCACATCTCTTCTCAGAGATACGCTACCACCGTTCTAGCGAGTCTTTCACTCTGTATTTTTACAGTCTCTGTACATTTCTTTCATTAATAGAAATCATGTATTATTGTATATCTATGTTTACAACTTCATTTCTGATACATTTCTGTTATATTATTGAATATTTGCGATATCTCTGTGCATTTTTTTATTATATCTCCGATCTCATTTCGTGCTGAAAATAATTCGGATCAATGATATCAAAGCAGGCTGCTCTTAATCATTTTTTTAGTACATGTCTCTGACGAGGTCTGATTATAGCAAGTTGGGTCTCTAGCTTGTCTCTCTTGAAGACAATCTCTCTCGCACACCCAAGAAACCCTCAATGGCGGAAGAAAAAAAAAATGACAGAACATATGATGCTATCAATCTGTTGCTTGAGCAAGCTCTCACACGACAGAGGGACGAAATGATGGAGAAGTTTTCCCACATCCTTCAATGCTTGTCGATAGAATCAGATGCATATTCATCAAGTGGCCACTTTGGAGGCACCTCGCCTTTCAAGGTACAAGTTAATTTTGATATTCCTGTATTTGAAGGACAGATAGATGAAAAATCCCTAGAAAAATGGTTAACTCTGCTAGAAGGTTATTTCTCTATTCACAATTTTTTTGACAAAGAAAAGATCACCTTCTCACTCCTTAAAGCTCTCCCTCATGTCAAACATTGGTGGGAAACTTACTAGGAGAAAAGTTCCACAGAGGAGTCTGGAAAATATGGGGTCAATCCCACTTGGGATTTTTTTGTGGATGCGGTAAAAGAACAGTATTACCCTGTTGGAAACTATGAGGACCAATACATGAGATGGACCACACTGCGGTAAGAAAGGGGCCAAGCAGTTCCAGAGTTCACTAATACCTTCCATACCTTGCACACCAAGTTGGGTATCAAAGACTCTGAGTGACATTTGGTTCTGAAATATCATGGGGCTCTACACAGATACATCCAGACTGAAATGGATTTTCTGGACATCTCATCACTCGGTGCTGCTTATCGATATGCTGTTAAAATTGAGCAGAAATTTAAGCACCAGAACAAACAAGAATTCCATTCTGCAAATCCGCAACAACCAAAGTATGAAAAAGATGACCCTAACAAATAGTCTCCCGAAAACCAGTCCAAGACACATGAAAACAAGGGTCACAGGAAGACAAAGAAGGACATCGAAAAATGGTGTGATTTCCACAAAATCCCCTGGCACAACATCGATGAATGTCACTCAAAACATTCATTGGTGGCCGAGATCAAAGACAAGGAGATGAACCCTGATTCTGAAAATACCAGTAAAGGACAAATCATTCATGCAGACCCCACTGCTATTGTCATGACTGCAACTATTCAACCAGAAGAACCAACAAATCCTGAAGAGGGGGAATGCCTTTTTCATTCATAGATGTGGGTGAAGGGGACCCCGCTGCATTTTATCGTTGATAGCGGATGCCAGAAAAACCTCATCTCAGTAGAGGTCATCAAACAATTAGGGTTATCGAAAACACCACACCCGCAACCATACAACGTCGACTGGATTTGGCAAGGACGAGATCTTTGTGTCAACCGACAGTGTCGATTGTCATACGGCATCCAACCCTTTAAGGATGCGGTATTATGTGATGTTGCCCCATTGGATGTCTGTGATGTTCTCTTGGGCCAACCATATATGTGGAGACACCATGTTGTTTATGAGTCTCGACCCCGTAGTGTCATTGTTACTTTGGGGGGTCATCTCTGCAGAATACCAGAGGTAGTTACGACTACTGTTCCACCTAAAAAGTGCCGCAAGGTAGTATCTCATACTACAAAATTCAACTTCTTCACAATCTGTTCAAAAGGAGAAAAAAATGACACTGCAACCACTACAACCTTGCCCCAAGCACCTTCTATCCAACAGAAGCAGGTTGAAAAGGATGTAACAAAGTGCAAAGATTCCTTCTACACATCGTCCTATCATGTATCTCAACTTGTTGAACAACCTCAACCTCAACAGGTTTGTGACATATTTCCACAAACCGAGCAGCGCGACGTCTCCAGCAAGACAAGAAACTCACAAAGATGCAGATTCAACAAACGCTTTTCCCTCTTGCCCGGGAACTCAATGCAATGGAGACCATTTCTTCCTAAGGAGGGAGGATTGATCTAGGTGGATATCGGTGGCCAACAACCTTTTCCAAATGGCTCAAAACAATTTTCTGGCAATTTTGACAATTTACTATTTTTAGCAGGTTTTAACTTCCGGGGCCATTTTGAGGGCCCAAATGAAGGTTTTTAGAGATATGGGTTCTCAATGATAGATGAAGGCATCATTGATCCCCCAAAATGAATCTCCTTGAAGATGCCTTTCCAACGAGCTATCACACACCTAAAACGTAGATCATATGCAAAAGTTACGACCCCGGGAAGTTGATTTACTCACTTACCCAAATGGGGCCCACATGACTTTTGGCGCTTCATCTCCCAGGGTTAGGTTTTTGGATGTCTATGGTTTTTGGCATTCTTTTTTATTGTAAAAATTCCTTCATAGCCTCATTGTGATCATCTTCTTGCGAATGCGAGTAGCCGTCACATCTCTTCTCAGAGATGAGCTGCCACCATTCTAGCGAGTCTTTCACTCTGTATTTTTACAGTCTCTGTACATTTATTTCATTAATATAAATCGTGTATTATTGCATATCTTTGTTTATGGTTGCATCTCTGATACATTTCTGTTATATTATTGAATATCTACGATATCTCTGTGCATTTCTTTATTATATCTTCGATTTCATTTCGTGCTGAAAACAATCAGGATCAGTCGTATCAGAGTGGGCTGCTCTTAATCATTTTTTCAGTACATATCCCTGACGAGGTATGATTATAGAAATTTGGGTCTCGAGCTTGTCTCTCATGAAGACAATCGTTCTCGCACACCCAAGAAACCCTCAATGGCGGAAGAAAAGAAAAATGACGGAGCAGACGATCCTATCAATCTATTTCTTGAGCAAGCTCTCACGCGACAGAGGGATGAAATGATAGAGAATTTTTCCCATATCCTTCAACGCCTGCCGATAGCATCATACACATCTTCATCAAGTGGCCACTTTGGAGGCACATCACCTTTGAATGTACAAGTTAATTTTAATATTCCTGTATTTGAAGGACAGATAGATGCAGAAGCCCTAGAAAAATGGTTAACTCTGCTAGAAGGTTATTTCTCTGTTCACAATTTTTCCGACAAAGAAAAGATCACCTTCGCACTCCTTAAAGCTCTCCCTCATGTCAAGCATTCGTGGGAAACTTACTGGGAGCAAAGTTCCACAGAGGAGTCTGGAATATATGGGGCCGATCCCACTTGGGATTTTTTTGTGGATGCGATAAAAGAATAGTATTACCCTGTTGGAAACTATGAGGACAAGTACATGAGATGGACCACATTGTAGCAAGAGAGAGGCCAAGTAGTTCCGGAGTTCACCAATACTTTCCATACCTTGCGCACCAAGTTGGGTATCAAAGACTCCGAGCGACATTTTATTCTAAAATACTGTGGGGCTCTACACAGATACATCCAGACTGAAATGGATTTTTTGGACATCTCATCACTTGGTGTTGCTTATCTATATGCTGTTAAAATTGAGTAGAAATTTAAGCACCAGATCAAATGGGAATTCGGGTCTACAAATCTGCAACAACCAAAGTATGACAAAGACGACCCTAACAAACAGTCTCCTGAAAACCAGTCCAAAACAGAGGAAAAGAAGGGTCACAGGAAGACAAAGAATGACACTGGAAAAAGGTGTGATTTCTACAAAATCCCTTGGCACAACACCGATGAATGTCGCGCAACATAGTCATTGGTGGCCGATATCAAATACAAGGAGCCGAACCCTGATTCAGAATCTGATTCTGAAAATATTGGTAAAGGACCGATGATTGACATAGACCCCACTGCTATTGTCGCGACCACAACTATTCAACCAGAAGAACCAACAGATCCTGAAGAGGGGGAGTGCCTTTTTCATTCATAGATGTGGGTGAAGGGGACCCCGTTGCATTTTATTGTTCATAGCGGAAGCCATAAAAACCTCATCTCAGCAGAGGTCATCAAACAGTTGGGTTTGTCGACAACACCACACCCGCAGCCATACAACGTCGGGTGGCTTCCACAAGGACGAGATCTCCGTGTCAACCAACAGTGTCGATTGTCATATGGCATCCAACCCTTCAAGGATGAGGTATTATGTGATGTTTCCCCACTGGATGTCTGTGATGTTCTCTTGGGCCAACCATGTATGTGGAGATGCCATACTGTTTATGAGTCTTGACCCCGTAGTGTCAATTTTACTTTGGGGGGTCATCTATACAGAATACTAGAGGTAGTTCTGACTACTATTCCACCTAAAAAGTGTCGCAAGGTAATATCTCATACTGCAAAATTCAGCTTCTTCACAATCTGTTCAAAAGGAGAACAAAAGGACACTGCAACCACTACATCCTTTCCCCAAGCACCTTCTATCCAAAAGAAGTAGGTCGACAAGGCTGCATCAAAGTGCAAATATTCCTTCTGCACATCGTCCTCTCATGTATCTCAACTTGTTGAACAACCTCAACCTCAACAGGTTCGTGACAGATTTCCATGAACTGAGCAGCACAATGTCTCCAGCAAGACAAGCATCTCAACAAGATGCAGATTCAACAAACGCTTTTCCCTCTCCCCCGATAACTCAACGCAATGGAGACCATTGCTTCCTAAGGAGGGAGGATTGATCCAGGTGGATATCGGTGGCCACCCACCTTTTCCAAATGGCTCAAAACAATTTTCTGGCCATTTTGAGGGCCCAAATGAAGGTCTTTCAATATAGAAGTTATCAACAATAGTTGAAGTCATTATTGAGCCCCCAAAATGAATCTCCTTGATGATACCTTTCCAATGAGCTATCACACACCTAAAACGAAGATCGTATGCAAAAGTTACGACCCCTGGAAGTTGATGTACTCACTTACCCAAACGGGGCCCACATGACTTTTGGCGCTTCATCTCATAGGGTTAGGTTTTTGGATGTCTAGGGTTTTTGGCATTCCTACTTATTGTAAAAAGGCCTTCAGAGCCTCATTGTGATTATCTTCTTGCGAATGCGAGTAACCATCACATCTCTTCTCAGAGATACGCTGCCATCATTCTAACGAGTCTTTCACTCTGTATTTTTACAGTCTCTGTACATTTATTTCATTAATAGAAATCGTGTATTGCTATATATTTGTGTTTATGGTTGCATATCTGATACATTTTTGTTATATTATTGAATATCTTCAATATCTCTGTGCATTTCTTTATTATATCTCTAATCTCATTTCGTGCCTTAAATAATTCAGATCATTCATATCAGAGCAGGCTTCTCTTAATCATTTTTTCAGTGCATGTCCCCGACGAGGTCTGATTATAGCAAGTTGGATCTAGAGCTTGTCTCTCTTAAAGACAATCGCTCTCGCACACCCAAGAAACCCTCAATGGCGTAAGAAAATAAAAACGACGAAGCAAATGATCCTATCAATCTGTTGCTTGAGTAAGCTCTCACGCGACAGAGGGACGAAATGATGGAGAATTTTTCCCACATCCTTCAATGCCTGTCGATAGCATCAGGCACATCTTCATCAAGTGGCCACTTTGGAGGCACCTTGCCTTTCAAGGTATAAGTTAATTTTGATATTCTTGTATTTGAAGGAGAGATAGATGCAGAAACCCTAGAAAAATTGTTAACTCTGCTAGAAGGTTATTTCTTTGTTCACAATTTTTTCGACAAAGAAAAGATCACCTTTGCACTCCTTAAAGTTCTCCCTCATGTCAAACATTGGTGGGAAACTTACTGGGAGAAAAGTTCCACATAGGAGTCTGGAATATATGGGGCCAATCCCACTTGGGATTTTTTTGTGGATGTGGTAAAAGAACAGTATTACCCTGTTGGCAACTATGAGGACCAGTACATGAGATGGACCACACTATGACAAGAGACGGGCCAAGCAGTTCTGGAGTTCACCAACAACTTCCATACCTTGCATACCAACTTGGGTATCAAAGACTCTGAGCGACATTTGGTTCTGAAATACCGTGGGGCTCTACACAGATACATCCAGACTAAAATGGATTTTCTGGACATCTCATCACTCGGTGTTGCTTATCGATATGCTGTTACAACTGAGCAGAAATTTAAGCACCAGAACAAATGGGAATTTGGGTCTGCAAATCCGCAACAACCAAAGTATGAAAAAGACGGCCCTAACAAATAGTCTCCTGAAAACTAGTCCAAGACACAGGAAAAGAAGGGTCATGGGAAGACAAACAAGGACACCAGAAAATGGTGTGATTTCCACAAAATCCCCTAGCACAACACCGATGGATGTCGCTCAAAATAGTCATTGGTGGTCGAGATCAAACACAAGCAGCCGAACCATGATTCAGAATCTAATTCTAAAAATATTGGTAAAGGATAGATGATTGACATAGACCCCACTGCTATTGTCGCGACCGCAACTATTCAACCAGAAGAACCAACAGATCCTGAAGAGGGGGAGAACCTTTTTCATTCACATATGTGGGTGAAGGGGACCCCAATGCATTTTATTGTTGACAACGGAAGCCAAAAAAACCTCATCTCAGCAAAGGTCGTCAAAAAGTTGGGATTGTCGACAACACCACACCCGCAACCATACAACATCAGGTGGCTTTGGCAAGAATGAGATCTCTGTGTCAACCAACAGTGTCGATTGTCATACGACATCCAACCCTTCAAGGATGAGGTATTATGTGATGTTGCCCCAGTGGATGTCTTTGATGTTCTCTTGGGCCAACCATATATGTGGAGACACCATGTTGCTTATGAGTCTCGACCCCGTAGTGTCATTGTTACTTTGGGGGTTCATCTCTATAGAATACCAGAGGTAGTTCCGACTACTATTCCAACTAAAAAGTGTCGCAAGGTAGTATCTCATATTGCAAAATTCAGCTTCTTCACAATCTCTTCAAAAGGAGAACAAAAGGACACTGCAACCACTATAGCCTTGCCCCAAGCACCTTCTATCCAATAGAAGCAGGTCGACAAGGCTGCATCAAAGTGAAAATATTCCTTTTGCACATCATCATCTCATGTATCTCAACTTGTTGAACAACCTCAACCTCAACAGGTTCGTGACAGATTTCCATAAACCGAGCAGCGCGACGTCTCCAACAAGACAAGCAGCTCACCAAGATGCAGATTCAACAAACGCTTTTCCCTCTCCCCCGAGAACTCAATGCAATGGAGACTATTTCTTCCTAAGGAGGGAGGATTGATCCAGGTGGATATCAGTGGCCACCCACCTTTTCCAAATGGCTTAAAACAATTTTATGGCAATTTTGGTAATTTACAATTTTTAGCAGGTTTTAACTTCCGGGGCCATTTTGAGGGCCCAAATGAAGGTTTTTTGAGATCAAGGTTCTCAATGATAATCAAAGGCATGAGTGAGCCCCCAAAATAAATCTCCTCTATGATACCTATCCAATGAGCTATCACACGCCTAAAACGAAGATCGTATGCAAAAGTTACGACCCCGGGAAGTTGATGTACTCACTTACCCAAACGGGGCCCACATGACTTTTGGTGCTTCATCTCCTAGGGTTAGGTTTTTGGATGTCTAGGGTTTTTGGAATTCCTTCTTATTGTTAAAAGGCCTTCAGAGCCTCATTGTGATCATCTTCTTTCAAATGCAAGTAGCCGTCACATCTCTTCTCAAAGATAAGCTGCCACCATTCTAGCGAGTCTTTCACTCTGTATTTTTACAGTCTCTGTACATTAATTTCATTAATATAAATTGTGGATTACTGTATATCTATTTTTATGGTTGCATCTCTGATACATTTATGTTATATTATTGAATATCTACGATATCTCTTTGCATTTCTTTATTATATTTTCGATCTCATTTTGTGCCGAAAATAATCTGGATCAATTCTTGGACACACTGATGGCACTAGTGTTATCACAATGAATTGGGATCAGTGCAGCGTATTTTACCTCCAAGTTTGCAAGTGTCTGAATCATCCATAATACCTGAGTGCAACAGGTAGTAGCAACAATGCATTCTACCTCTGTAGTTGATAAAGAAATGGAACCTTGCTTTTTACTCAACCATGCTACTAGAGAATCTCCTAAGAAGAATGCACCTCCACTCGTGCTTTTCCTTTCATCCACGGAGTTAGCCCAATCAACATCTAAGTAGACTAATAATTGAAAATTCTGATTCTTAGGATACCATAGGCCATATTTCATTGTTTCTTTCAAATATCTGAATATCATTTTGACAGCTAGCAAATGGCTCTATCTTGGTGCACACTGATATCTTTCTACCATCCCAACAACATTCATTATGTCTAGATGAGATGATGTGATGTACAACAGACTTCTTATCATTGACCTATATGAACTTTGATCAACATCAGGTGAGTCATCATCCTTGCTTAATTTTCATCCTGTAACCATAGGTGTGCCCACAGGTTTAGAATCTTCCATTTGAAACCTTTTAAACATTTCTCTTAGATATTTTTCTTGAGAAATGAACATCCCTTCAGACCTCTAAGTAATTTGCAGACCAAGAAAAAATGACCGTTCACCTATCATAGACATTTCAAACTCAGACTCCATGGCAGAAGCAAACCATTGTAACAATGAATCCTTATTACATCCAAAGATGATGTCATCTACATAGACCAACACGATGAGCAAATCATTATCCTCTGTTTTGAGATATAGATTGTTGTCAACTGTTCCTCTCTTGAACCCTTTGTCTTTGAGATATGTATCCAGTCTTTGATACCAGGCACGAGGGGCTTGTTTTAACCCATATAAATCTTTCTTCAGCTTGCATACTAAGTCAGGGTTATCGGATAGTTCGAAACCCTCTGGTTGTTCCATATAGACTTCTTCATTTAAATCTCCATTTAGAAAATCTGACTTGACATCCATTTGATAGACTTTAAACCTTTTATGACAAGCATAGGCAAGAAATATTCTGATAGCTTCTAATCTTTCTATAGGCACAAATGTTTCATCAAAATCCAGTGCTTCTATTTGAGCATAGACTTTATAGACCAATCTTTCTTTGTTCCTGACAACTTATCCTTGCTCATTCAACTTATTCTTAAAGATCCATTTGGAACCAATGATATTTTTACCTTCAGGTCTATGAACCATTTCCTACGTATTGTTTTTCTCAATCTGATCAAGTTCATCATTCATTGCTTTAAACCAATGGTCATCTTTGCTAGCTTCATTAAAATTCTTGAGTTCCAGCATTGATATGAAATCTATATGTGATTGTTCAATGTTTTTGATTATCTTTATCTTGGTTTGTACACCTTTGTCTCTTTCACCAATTATCTGACTTGCAGGATGATTCTTTTGAGTGATTCTGGAGGAGGAGTTTGAAGTTGTCTGTTGATTTGAGTCTATCTGAGTATCTGTGTCTTCATCTGATTCAGAGTCTTCATTTTTTTATTCTTGGAACTGTTCATCTTCAGCTTCAGCTGTGTCCTCTATAGAAGACTCATTTTTGTACACCTCTCTTGCTGGGATTACTTCATCAACTTTTACGTCAATACAGTCAACCATTTTATGCAGCCTCTTATTATAGCATCTGTATCCTTTACTGTTTGTAGCATACCCTAAGAAGATACCTTCATCATCCCTGTCATCATATTTTCCAAGGTTCTCATCATTATTCTTTATGTAACATTTGCTCCCAAAGACTTTGAAGTGCTTGATTGAAGCAGTTCTCCCATACCACAGTTCATAAGGTGTCTTGTCACTTTGTGGTCTGAGGTGGGTTTTGTTAAGAACATGGACTGTTGTGTGTATTGCTTCTACCCAGTAGGTTTGACCAATATTCTTCTCATTCATCATTGACCTGGACATTTGCTGCACTGTTCTATTTTGTCTCTCAACTACTCCATTTTGTTGTGGAGTTCTTGGGATTGTGTATTCTCTCTTGATCCCATTCTTATCACATAATTCCTTGAAATCACTTGACATAAATTCTCCTCCTCTGTCTG
>JZKD02S1890236.1:131013-155776 GCA_000966675.3 Picea glauca
CGGAGAATCCAACACCACCCCTTTTCTTCGCACAAACATTTTCTCTGCACAAACCTTTGCTTCCATACTTCCGCCACCTCCACAATGCACTTCATGTTCCCCAAAATGTATACTTTTCTCATAGTTGTGTGGAGATATTTTCATTTCCCTACCTCTGCACAACCCCTCACCTCCGCACACATATCCTTCCATACGTCCACTTCTCAACACACTCCACCTACACACACTCCACACTTCTACATAACTAAACTCTTGTTGGATTAATATCTCTCCATACATTGGTCCATACTTAGTAAATTCTCATTAAGCCATCATACACTATCCACCCTTCTCGAGGAGCGTTTATGATTCATTAATGAATGTCCAATTTACAAGGCAAAGGATGATAGTCTATGGATTAATGCAGATTAATTATCACATTTTCCCATCGAGCACTTGCTTTTCAAAATAACTTTGATTTATGATTTGTGCATGTCCTGAAGGAAATTGTACATGATGAAACGATGTCTTATTAATATTATTTATGAGCTTAACCTTTAAACAACTTAATCTTTGTAATCCATAAGTAATATTGTCACGTATATCAAAGCACATTGAAAGGGATAAGAAACATGGCAACTAGAAGAATAAAAGATCATTTTTGTGGTGATACTATCAATTCCATTGCACGCCAAAATAAGGAATTCCATTGGTCAGCCACATATTAATGGTTTTTGAGCTTGTAACATACCCAAGCACTAGGCCGACCCATGCTACCTCACAATTCCCTCCAAGAATGATCTGAAACTGAGATTTAACATACCCGGTATAGAAAAAAACCAAAACGATATGTCTGGATATTGATTTTAAATGTACCCATTGCCCAGGTACTTCCAGATTCTCCCTCTTTCACTAATTACGATTTTTTTCCACTCTTTAAAATAAATAAACATGGATTCAACACACACTATTAACAAGAACATGATAAACCATCCAAGAAAGGAACAATGTGCCATGCACAACAAATAACCATCAAGAATGCACACATAAATGCATCTCATAGGTAAATAAATACACAACAAAATATACACTCTACAGAAAACATGATGAGCACTTATCTTTCCAAGTATACATTCACCAACTAGCTACAGACCAAGGACGTTTCTCCCAACCATAGACATTTTTGTTCATTTAATCTCAAATGCAATGCCACCTCCAATCCAAGGTTATGAATCCACAAGGATGAGTCCTAGACCAAATCTGAAAACACGTCAGTTAGCTAACAAGCTCTCATGTTTTCCCAACCACACAACAATCCTAAATTTTGACTCTCTTCCCTTCCATCCTACACAACCAAAATAAATGAACCCCTTTCTCTACTATGTAGTCCCTCAGGATGTTCCATTTCTGTCCAGGGTTTTAGTGCTACTAGTCAAGAAATCTCAATGCTAGAAACTCCAAGGATTCTCAACTGTGAACAATTCTTTCAGAACTACCATCAATCTCATGCATACATGAATCCATTCCCTCATGGAATGATCATTAATTCCTCACAACCATCTATAAATGGCTCTCTACCTCCAACCATTCATTTCCATGCCCATACCAAGAGAACATGAATTAGCAAGGATGAGGAAGATGATTGATTGAATGATTAAAAATGAATGAAGAACCAGATGAAAGGGTGAACAAGAGTGAACCCCAAAACAAAACAAAGAGTGGTTTGTATATTTACTTGAGAATCAAGAAACACATGTCCTTTCCCCAAGAATCTCATGTAACCACTTTTCTCAATTAAAACCAAGATGGCTAAATAAAATATAATAAAAGACTTAGCCCATTTATCCCCCTCTCTCCTAGAATCATACCCCCCTATCTATTTTCCTTGCCCATCCTACAACCCGTGATGTATTTTATTAATATATTTGAATTATTACATTTCCTAGGCACTCTATACCCTTTTTATCTTTATCGGCTCACCAACCTAATTTACAATTACATAATACATTCTAGTTCAGAGGTCAAAACTAGGGGTGTTACATCCCCCTCCCCTTATTTTGGCACTGTCCTCAGTGCAGAACACCATATCGGTGTTCTTAGTATTACAAATCTAGGCTTTCCGACCTTTAACTGCACATGCAATCCAATCGAATTCTTATATACATAAACACTTTGGCATAAAATAAATGTATACATAGGCACTTCGGCCCAAAACATGTATATTGATATTCACAATTTATATTTTAGGTAGCACTTCCAATCAACAAGCTCTCATCCATCATCATGCAAAAACCAAGGAGTGTACCCCCTTCTCTACTCCATAGTCCTTTAGGATGTACCACTTCTCATCATGGATTCAATGCATCCATCCAAGAATTATTAGAGTTGTTTCCCCAAGAACTTCAGTTGCAACACACCCATTTGACTTTCTTTGTTCCTTTCTTGTGTCCTTGAGCTCGATTTCCTTATGGTGGTCTTCTTCCCAAGATTCCATCTTTAATATCCAACATCTCATATGTATTACAAACATACATTCATCATGAGATAATATCATATCAATTTTCAATCATAAATGTCAAATATGTTTTATACAGAAAAATATAATTTCCCGAGCATTGATGGAAATATTGTGTTGGAATTGATGTCAACATGAAGACAATAAGTACCATAGTGGATTATGACATGAAACTACAGTAAAATCTATGGGAATACTAAGTTACAGAAACAAAGTGGACTACTAGAATATAGAGGATTGCTTGGTCGAGTGCTTTGAAAGAATGAAAGAATGAAAATAAAAGAATGAAACAATTTTAATTACTACACTGGTCGAGTCGAGTTGTCCTAGTGACTGTACATTCTTTTGAGATGGGATCTTGATGAACAAAATGAATACTGGTGAGTTTCCCTCTTCATTACTTTCTCATGCACTATCATTTCAAAGTGTAGTCAAAGAAAAATTTGTTGATGCAGCATCGAGAACCCTTGAGTCCGTTGGATCAACATGATAGTCTATATTTTGTAGCAAGTTTTAGTCATCATTTTTTCTAGGCTGAAGTTGGATGACCCTTCAAACCCAAAAAAATTCCAACGACCATCAATGGTTAGATCCACTCAGACAGTTAATTGTTGAATAAATTGTCATTGATGTCAAATGTTAGTAAGTGATCAAATATATGTCAAAGGTTAGTAAGTGATTAAATATAAATGTGACCTTGGTATCACTTTACAAAAGTGGAAAAGTTAAGTGGAAATGGAGTTTACAAAAAAGTGGAAATGAAAGTGGACTAAATATAAATATGATTTTAATAAATAAATAAAAATTGAAAATTTAGGTGGAAGTGGAGTTTATGAAAAAGATGAGTAAATATGAAAGTTGAATAAAGAAAATGGTAAAAGTGAAATTGGATTAAAGAAAAAGGTAAGAGTGAATGTGGAGTTAAAGAAAAAGGGAAAAAGTGAAATATCACATGGTATGTGCATATGATATTTGCAAACCATGGTGGCAAGATAAAAAGTGAATTAAATCATGAGAGTCAAAATCTATTGACCCAATTGAAAATGTGACTAAACAATCTATAAGGAACAATGGTTCATTGACATTGTATTAATTAAAATAGTATGATTAATATCTTATATTGAAGAGATACATTCCTATGTTGAAGAGGTTCAATTGTTTGGTTGTATATGACCATTGGAAGACTATATAAACAAAAATTCTCGTTGAAAGAGGGAGTGTCTTTGTGCTTGAAATATGAAGATCAATAACAGAGTCAAAGTCCAAGAAAGTAAATGAAGATATGCAGTAGAATCCAAAGAAGATTATGAATATTTGGAGATTGAAGTACTTATCATAAAAAGGGAGGTTGGGTGGTGCTAGGGCAGGTTGGATCCTACAAAAGAGGTTGTAGCCTCCTTTTAGTTGAAGTTGAAAAACCAAAGTGTTGCAATATATTTTCAGTTATAGCTGAAGAAACTAGGGAGTTGGTGCTTTCCTTAGTCGGTGCTGGTAAAATATAGGGGGTTGCAACCTCCTTCTAGTTGCTACTAGTAAAACAAGGAATTGGTGTTTCCTTTGAGTTGCAACTCATAAATTGAATGTAATCCTTGTTGAAAATAATAAGAACATTTGTGAAGTTGGGTTTTCCACGTTTAAATTTTGTGTATTGTACCTTTTTTTTATCATTTGTTTTGATTTGATAAAATTAATAATTAAGTGGTTTTAAATTGTTGAAAAAGGATAATACTAATTCACCACCCCTCTCAGTATTAAACAATATTCCAACAATTGGTATCAGAGTGGGTTCCTTCGTCACAGGCTAATCACTTGAAGGAATATTCTAAGAAGCCGCAATGGATCAACAAGAAGTGATGTCCTCAAACATAGATCCATTATTCAAAGGAGATAACTATGCATTCTGGAGTATAAGAATGAGAAGTTAACTAATGGAACTGGGAGGTGATGTTTGGATATATGTGATAAAGGGTTATGATGTACTAGAAACTTCTCCTTCAGACACAACTGCAAAGAAACTATGCAATGATAATTCAAGAGTTGTAAATGTAATTTTGGGTAGATTAACAAATAATGTATTTGTCAAAGTCATGCATTGTAAATCAACAAAATATATTTGGAAAAAAATACAAATAATCTATGAAGGAGATGCCAAATTCAAGAAAGCAAAGCTTCAAAAGTACAGAGGATAGTTTGAAAGCTTGAAGATGAAAGAAGAAGAAAACATTGCAGAATATCTTCTAAGAGTAGATGAAATTGTCAACACAATCAGAGGAACAAGAGAAGAATTAGATGATAAAATAGTATTCAAAGAGGTACTAAGATCACTCCCAATGAGATATGATTCTAAAGTATCTACCTTGGAATATCGAGAGAATATTGACAAAATCACAATAGATGAATTACAAGGGATCATCACAACCTATGAAATGAGAACATGACAACAAAAAGCTTCAAAAGGTGAAATAGCCTTCAAAGTATCAAAAGGAACTAAAAACCATGAACATGTATCAAATGAAAGAAACTCAGAAAAATCTGATGAGGAAGAAGAAAAAATCATTAAGAAACTTAAGAAAGGATTTGGAAAATACAAAGGGAAGTTACCTTTCAATTGATTCAACTATGAAAAAATTGGACACTTTACTTCCAAATGTCCTTATCCCAATGAAAAATATAGTGATGATGAAGAAGTTTACAATCAGAAAGAACATAAAAAGAGCAAATCCCAATACAAAAATAAATTATATAAGAAAAAAAATATATATATTCTAAAGAAGACAGTGTTGGAAATACTAAGAGGGGGGGGTGTGTGAATCAATATTACATTTTTGAACAATTAGTAATTAATTTTTTACTCTAATTATCATCATTATAGATCAACAATGGAATTTGTATTTAAACAATCAATTATATAAGTATACTTCCACAAGCAATAAAAGTTTATAAAGAATCATATGTATTTGTGAAGGACACCAATCCTCTTTACAGAACCAACTCTTGGAGACACAAATCCCCTTATTCAGGGCACCAACCCTAGGAAGCACAAACTCCCTTATTTGATGGTACCATCCCTAGGAAGCACCAACTCTATTTGTTTTAGGTCACCAACCCTAGGAAGCACCAACTCCCTTGTTTTAGGGCACCAACCCTAGGAAACAAAAACTCCCTTGTTTTAGGGAACCAACCCTATGAAGTGTCAACTCATTTGTTTTCACACTATACTAAGACAAGGATATGAATCCTTCTGTGCTCCTCCCTTCCACCCTCACTGCATAGTTATCTTCATCTTTCCTTATTAGACTCTGCTTCTTCTTTTGATATTCTGATCTGGACTACAGAGACACTTCTTCTTTCACTGTTCTTTCTTTCTTATATAGTTTCCCAACTGGTGTGAGCTTTGAAGCATTGTGTCCTTTTGTTTTAATTAGTGCACATTTTCATTTTGTTTAACAACAAATAATGTTTATCTTTTTAACTTATAATTAATATCTTCCTATATTATTATTATTCATATATTATTGTGAAATCTCTTTAATTCAGTAAGAGGGATTTTCATAATTCAATCTTAGTTATTGATCGATTTATTTTAATTCAATCTCATCCCTCTTTATTCTATTCTAAATTTAAATCATACCCAAGATTTTCGATTATCTCTCTAATGAAGTTCCTGTATTTGACCACTTAAGATCAATCAGGACAAATTCCATATCTTTACCTGATTCAAAATCCCTTCCTTTCAGTGACAAAATTCGTCCTCTCTATGTTAAATTGTGTACATAATCACTTCAGGACCTCTTCCATATGACCACGGGTGGTTTCTAATTTCTTACCCAAGCGAACGCTTAATCGCTTATCAATATTGACGGTCATGTTTTATTTGAAAATTGAGATGCATGGTTCTCGTTTACTCTGGGACTTCAACATTTCAGGACTCTGGCCTTTGCAGTATTCCATCTCTCCAAGAGAAAATTCCATTGGAGTGTGTATCAACACTTCCCTACTTAATAACCTTCACATGTCCAGGAGTTAGGATCGCAGGCTTAGGCAAAAAGTATCTCCCGCTTTCCGGGTATTCGACTATTCATGACTCTGTGATTCCGAGTTACTTGAACTCTAAAGTAGTTCAATCCATCTGGATTTTTACCTATCAAAAAATTCATAAAGATTCGGTGATCACTCCCTATCATTTGTTAGTACTCCTTATGCTATCCTTCCACTGTACTCGATTGAACAATCGAGAATGATCCCAAAGAAGATCAATGGTTAACGTTAATTCATGACTTTTCCCTTTGCTCTTTATTTCTTTGGGATTCCTCGTAATCCCGGAGTGGTCAACATTAGGATGACTATTCATTTCCTTGCACGATTGAATGGTCTAGAAATATTAGATCAATGATCAACCTTATTTTGCAACTTCCTCCTAGACTGCTCCAGGTATTTATGCTAGTAGGAGAAGCTGGTTATCCTAGGAGGATGTATTCCTAGTCTGACGTGGTATGTTGATGTCACCTATGATGACGTGGATCCTTAGTGAGTGTGCCATGTGTCACCCTGATTTGTGACTTTTATAATGCTTATGTTCCACATTGACCTTGACACTTATCACTATTTGATTGGGCCATGTGTCATCAACTGCTGACATGATCTTGCAGATTTGGATTTTGGCATTTCATTACTTCACAGCTTTGAGAGTTTTGGCACTTTTATATCATCCTTTGATCATTTCTGAAGTGTCGAATAGATATATCATCGTAGATCTTTCCTTGTCTTGATCTGATGGCTTATGTTAACTCTAGGTCTCTAGAGTTCGGTATTTCTTGGTTTATCTAAGATTATTATCGCCGGAGTAGGTCAATGTAGGAGTTTGAATAACTTCTTCCTTTTAGTGTGATTTGACAGTTCTACATTTATATTCCAAATTGATGGTTGGTAGGATTTTGCGATTATGGATTTACACTCTGTGGCTTCATGGATTTCATGCCTCTGCCTTTTCTTAAATAATAGCCTAAGTGGTAAATCTCTGAAGTCCTGAAGCCTTCTTGATCCAACAGTTAGGCTCTGGCTTCTGCGTGATCTGACGGTCCATGATTGTCTCAAGAACTACATCAACGTATATGATTCTTCCTTGGTTCTTTTAGAGGTTTACTATGGGGATTTTGATCCTGATATCTGCAATGCACTATCCCTTCTAAGTTTTCCATTATGTTGACATCAAAGAAAACATTATACCATTGTGTTCAACATTCTCCCCCTTTGGCATTGATGGCAACCTTTTCTTTGAAATTTTTATTTCTTCTACTTATCAATTTCCTCCCCCTTTGACAACAATGACAGAAGGGATATTTCCTCACTCCCCCTGAGGTGATGCTCCCCCTATCCATGTTCCCCTTTCTTCTTATGAAACCTTTTACAACTCAATGAGATATGGGAATTACTCCCAACTTCTATCTAAGATATTCAAATGTATTTCTAGGTAAGGGTTTTGTAAAAATGTCTGCAATTTGTTCTTTGGTGTCCACATACACTACTTTAACCACTCTTTCAATAAACTGATCTCTTAAGAAATGGTATTTGATTGGGATGTGTTTGTTTTTAGAATACATTAATGGATTTTTAGAGATACTTATGCCACTGGTGTTATCATAATTAATAGTGATGGGATCATCATATCTTATTTGTAAATCTTCTAATGTTTGATTCATCTAAAGAACTTGTGTGCAACAAGATGTGGCATAAATGTATTCTTCCTCTAATATGGATAGTGATGTGGATGTTTGTTTCTTACTTAGCCATGCTACCAGACATTTTCCTTGAAAAAATGCTCCTCCACTGGTGCTTTTCCTGTCATCTATACTACCATCCCAATCTGCATCAGTGTATGCATTTAATGTAAAGTATTTAAATTTTGGATACCATAATCCAAATTCTAAGGTCCCTTTAAGATATCTGAATATTCTTTTCACTGCTTTTAAATGAGTTCCCTAGGTTCATATTGAAATCTTCGCACTATTCCTACAACCTACATGATGTCAGGTCTAGTTGTTGTTGAATAGAGAAAGCTTTTGATCATTGATCTATACATAGTTTGATCTACTTTTGGTGAGTCATCATCTAAGATTAGTTTATATCCAGTGACCATGGGAGTACTTACAGATATACTATCTTCCATTTGTAATATCTTCAAAATTTCCTTGATATATTTGGTTTGGGAAATAAATATTCCCTTTTATGATTGAGTGACTTGTAAACCAAAGAACAAAGACAGTTCTCCCAGCATAGACATTTCAAACTCTTCTTGCATTTCAGTTGCAAATGTTTTGCTCATTATAGTAAGATCACTCCCAAAAATGATATCATCATCATATACTACCACAACAATCATATTTTGATTTTCAATTTTGATATATAAGTTGTTGTCAGTAGTCCCTCTCTTATATCCTTGTTTTTGTAGGTATTGATCTAGCCTTGAAAAACATGCTCTTGGGGCTTGCTTAAGACCATACATAGATTTATTTAGCTTGCACACATAGTCTTGATATTATGTTAGCATGAATCCTTCTAGTTGTTCAACATAGACTTCTTCTTCTAGAGTTCCATTCAGAAATGTTGACTTGACATCCATCCGATAAATATTTAAATTTTAGAAGCATGGAAAAGCCAGGAACATTCTCATGACTTCTAGTCTTTCTATTGGAGAAACAGTCTCTTCAAAATAAATACTTTCTACTTGAGCATAACCTTTGCAAACCAATCTGGATTTGTTCTTTATAATCTCCCCATTTTCATTTAGTTTGTTCTTGAATATCCACTTAGTTCCTACCACATTATTGTCCTTAGGTCTTGGAAATAATTCCCAAGTCTAGTTCCTCTCTATCTAGTCAAGTTCTTCATTCATTACCTTTGTCTATTATTTACTCTTGTTGGCTTCTTTAAATGTTTTAGGTTCTATCATAGACAACATTGATTTTTCTGAGTCAAATGTGAGTTTCCTTCTTGTTTCTACTCCTGCATTTTTATCTCCAATGATTTGACTCCCAAGATGATTCTTTTGAACACTTTTCGATGGATCTTTGGGAAATGGAGTTTCTTCATTATCTTCTTTATCAATATATGATTCATTTTCGTGTATTTCATTATCATCATCTTCATGTTGGGATTCTACATCATCTTCTTGTTGAGATTTGTTTTATCAATTTTTCATATGTCTTGGGATACACTCTTCTTTAGTTTTAGATCATCTATCTTTACATTGGAACTTTCCACTATCTTTAGTAGTATAATATTATAACATCTGTATTCTTTCTTATTAGGTGAATAACCTAAAAATGTTACTTCATCGGATATTGGATCAAACTTCCCTAAATTATCTTCATCATTTTCAATGTAACATTTACTTCCAAAAACTCTAAAGTGTTTTACAGATATCAGTCTTCCAAACCATAGTTCATAAGGAGTTTTGTCATGGTTGGGTCTCAAATGAGATTGATTAAGTATGTGGATTGTTGTGTAGATTGTATCTCTCAAGAATTTGTCTGAAAGTATGAATTCATTTAACATGGTTCTTACAACTTCTTGAACTGTTTTGTTTTTCCTTTCCACCACTCCATTCTGTTGAGGAGTCATGGGAGATGAAAATTGTATTTTGATACCATTATTTTCACAGAATTGAATGAACTCTTTAGAGGTGAATTCTCCTCCATTGTTTGATCTTAGACATTTAATTTTGATATATGTTTAATTCTCTACAAGGACTTTGTATGTTTAAACTTCTCAAAGGATTTTGATTTTTCTTTTAGAAAGTATACCTAGGTCATTCTTGTGTAATCGTCAATGATCAACATAAAATAATGTTCACCATAAATACTTTTAGTTCTGGTAAGTCCACATAGATATGTGTGAATAATTTCTAATGGTTTTTTTTTGGAATGCTCTTTTGTTTTGAAACTAACTCTTGTTTGCTTCCCTATTTGGCAATGTTTACAAATACAATATGAAGGCTTAATAACTTTTGGCAAATCCATTATTGCCTCCTTCTTGTTGGATTTGATTAAGTTGTCAAATATTAAATGTCCCAACCTTCTATTCCATAGCGATATTTCATCTTCTTAACTCAAACAACATTTTTCTTCTTCATCTACATCAAGGATGTACACATTGCTAGATGTTCTTGGTGCAACTGCTACTAGATTTCCAAAATCTTTTCTTTTGATCTCACATTTCTAAGAATCAAAGGTAAGTATGTGACCCTGATCACATCTTTGACTTACACTTAGGATATTAGGCTTGACATTTTCTACCAGAAGTACATATTCTACTTTGGACTTTTTATTCCCTAAACTAACAATGCCTTTTCCCAGTATTTTGGTTGGCATATTATCTCCAAATGTGACTTTTCCTTTTCCTTTCTTTTTTAACTTGAGAATTTTTCTTTGATCTCCAGTCACATGTTTAGAACATCCATTGTCTATATACCACTGAAATACTTGGTTTCTCGCATATAAGGATACATTGCACTCTGTTTTCTTTATTTTCTTTTTCTTCCATCCTTTTTTTGTTGGGAATATTTATCCTTTTGTCATATGTTGACAATCTGCGTTCACTAGCTTCATGACCATAGTTGTTGCATTTGTAACATTCAACATTGTAGTCTTGTAAGGGAGAGAAGGAATTGTAATTTCTTCTTTCTGCATTATCATTATTATTTTAATATCTTTGAACATTTCTTGGATTGTACTTTCTATAAGCTTTACAATGCATTGCTTTAAGTCCAAAATTTTTGCAGGAATAGCAATAACCAAGGAAGATATATTGATTTTTGTTAGAGGGATTCCTTCTGATGATTGTATTCTTCTCATCATCTTTTTCCTTAGTATGAAGTGCTTAGTTCTGTTTATTTGGGACAATTTTCAATAGTATTGTCCTTGTCTTATTTTATTTTCTTTTTATGGAGTTCTTAAGAGCATATTCAAAGATGATTTTTCCATTCTCTTGTTTTGTAGAGGGATCATATTCTAGTCTTGTCTTATCATTTGATGATCTCTGACTACTAAGAATGCTTTTTAGGATTTTTGAGTTGTTTTCAAACTTATACTGAATGCCTTTTTTTTCTAGTTTCCCTTTTAGTTGAACTATTTCCACCTCCAATATCTTCAATATTTATTTTTTTTCATTGAGTTCCTTATTCAAGATTTCTTCTTTTCTTTTGGTTTCTTGGAGTTGAGTTTTTAACTCAATAATCAATTGTTCTGAATGACTAATGGTTTTGGAAACATCATTTTCTCTTGATTTAGTACCTTCTTCAACCTATAGAAGTTGTTCCCTTAGTAACTTGTTTTGATTTTTAGATTTTTGTAGTTCTTCAATTGCACAAATGAATTCTTCCTCGAGGTTCACTTCTTGTTCATCTTCCGAATGATTATCATCTTGACTTTTCATTCCCATAAATAGAAGCTATGGCTCCTCTTCTTCACTTTCTTCAGATGAGCTATTGTCTTCTTGGGTAAAGAAAGTTTTCTTCTTCTTTTAGAACTTCCTTTTATCTTTGGTTTTTCTTTTCTTCTAATCTTTGAAGGTTCTTTCATCATAAATTCCCTCCTTAGGATAGTGAAATTTATTGGAAAAGTGTCCAATTTTGCCACAGTTGAAACATATTAGAGGAAACTTTCCTTTGTATTTCTCAGCCCCTTTCTTGAGTTTCTTCATGAAGTTGACAATTTATTCATCAGATATATATGATAACTCTCCATTGGCATTTTGATCCTTCTTCTTCTTTCTTTTAGATGTCTTAAAGGATATTTCTCCTTTTGATGGTTTTTTCTTTCCCTGTCCTCATCTCATATGTTGTAAGAATTCCATGGCGTTGATCTACTATGAGTTTGTGAAGTTCTGTTCTATCTTCAATTGTGGAAATCTTGGCATCATACCTCATAAGTAATGACCTTAAGATATTTTATACAATAGGTTTGTTTGTAAGTTCTTCTCATGTTTCTCTGATTGAGTTAACTACCTCATCTACCATATGAATGTAATCAACAATGTTCTCTTCTTCTTTCATGTTCAAATTTTCAAATTGAGCTTTCTAGGTTTGTAGTTTGGCTTCCTTGAATTTTCTATCTCCTTCATATATAACCTCCAAGTTGTCCCAGATATCCTTAGCTGACTTATAGTGCATTACCTTCACAAATATAGGATTTTTTAATCCTCCTAGAATGGCATTGACTGCTCTTGAGTTGTCATTGAAAATATTCTTTCCTATAGTATATGTGGATGGAGTAGCTAGTACAGTGTAACCATCTACTACCTATTTTCAAACATCAAAACCAAGAGCCAACACGTAGAATTTCATTCTTATTTTCTAGAGAGCATAATCACCTCCTTTAAATAATGGTGCTTTGTTGGAAGACATTCCCTCTTGTTATCCATTTATTTCAGGATCTACCTTCTAGTTATTAGGCTGTGTTGAAGGTATCGGATCTGATACTAATTGTTGGAAATACTGAGAGGTGGGGGGTGAATCAATATTACCTTTTTGAACAATTAGTAATTAATTTTTTATTCTAATTATCATCACTATAGAGAAACAATGGAATTTGTATTTAAACAATCAATTATAAGTATACTTCAAAAAGCATTACAAAGTTTATAAATAATAATTTGTGTTTGTGAAGGACACCAATCCTCTTTAGAGCACCAAATCTTGAAGACAAAAAATCCATTCTTCAAGGCACCAACCCTAGGAAGCACCAAATCCCTTATTTTAGGGTACCAACCCTAGGAAGAACCAACTCCCTTTTTTTTAGGGAACCAACCCTAGGAAGCACCAACTCCCTTGTTTTAGGGAACCAACCCTAGGAAGAACCAACTCCCTTGTTTTCACACTTTACTTATAGAAGGATATGAATCCTTCCTTGATCCTCCCTTCCACCCTCACTGCATAATTATCTTCATCATTCCTTATTGGACTCTACTTTTTCTTTTGATCTTATGATCTGGACTGTAGAGACACTTCTTCTTTCACCATTCTTTCTTGATTATATAGTTTCCCAACTGGTGTGATCTTTGAAGCATCGTGTCCCTTTGTTTGAGCTAGTGCACCTTTTCATTCTATTTAACAACAAATAATGTTTATCTTTTTAACTTATAATTAATATCTTCCTCTATTATTATTATTCATATATTATCATGAAATCTCTTTAATTCAGTAAGAGGTATTTTCATAAATCGATCACATGTATGGATCGATTTATTTTAATTCAATCTCATGCCTGTTATAACCCTAAATTGCACCACACATGCTTATCTGGCATCAGGCCAATTCATATCCCCTATTTGCCAAAACTCTGCTGAACAACTCTTTGAAAATCCTCTTGTGTCAAGGCCCATGCGCCCTAACCCATTACTACATGTGTGTGCACGTTGGATGACTCACAACAGCTCGCGTGTACCTAACAAAGCACGAAAAAGGAAAGTTGTCGACAGAACAAAAAGCTATGGGTCAGTTAACTGAAACTCTCGGCCATGCATGGCCGAGGGTTTGTCCATAACCCTAGCTCCTTCTAGCCTATAAAAGAAGGGGTAGGGGTACCATTTGGAGGAGGAAAAAATATAGTGAAGAAACTCTGCCCATTTACGTAATCCATTTTCCCAACCCTTTAGTCTTTCCTCATGCCAAAGGAGATTTAACACAAAGCAGTTGAAGGACAGAAGAAGAGGAGCCCAGGATCAGGTTCAAGGAGCGGTGGCCGGTCTCAGCTTTTTTGTAAGTTGATTCACTTTTAGTAATAAAAATAATACTTTTCCCATCCCAATGCGTGAATTGTCTATGGTTTGATTAATTTATGCTTGATTTCTAACCCTTGAGTATAGAAGTAGCATGCATGCATAGTTGTTGTTTGTCTTGAGTGCAGGTCATCTGTGGAAGGAGCAGTGCAAGCAAGTAGTCAAAGTGCAACGGAGGATCTACATCGAACGCCGATAATAAGGTTGGTGGTCCTTTTCCATGGATTTACTGTGAAAAAGGGGTTTAAATCTTGGGTTGTAGGTAAAAAAGTAGTTTCTATTCGGTCAAAATCTACATGCAAGTCTGACCCTAGTTTGCTAGTCCGTAGGGTATTTTTTCCAACAACAGAATTGGCGACCATACTAGGGAAAATACTCTTTAGGGTTCTTGAATTTATTTAAGTTTTTTGGGTAGTTTAAAGATTAGGTTTTCTGTTTTTCTTTTCCTGTCTTTTTCTGTAAGGTCTGAGCTAGTAGGGAGTCTAGTTTTCCATACCATATTTCCCTGACTTTTGCTTGACGGTAGTTTTCGGGACACACAGAGGTACACGCGGCCTGCAAAAGGCCTAAACGTGTGTACCCGTGCCCTATCCTCTTACAACCCGCGTGTGAACACTCGTTGTAGAGATAGCAGTAGCGTGTAGGAGTTCAGAGAACCTTAGAGACAGTCCTCCTCTTCCCTGTCAGAATTATACATTCTCATGGAGCTTTCTGGAATCATGTCTGAGTCTTGTTGGTTCACAGTCCTATCTCAGATTATTTTTTTCACCTTATTATTCCTTGCATTATTTGTCTTTTCTGTTAGAAAGAGCATCCAAGCCTTCAAGGGACCCTGGTTATCAATACCAGAGGCCTCTTCCTAGTCTGGACTGCCTGTTTTCATTTTTTCCCTTAGAATTTAGATATACATGCGACCTGTACAAGGTCAGCCTGCGTGTACAGGCCTTCTGTCTCTACTCAACACGCTTTTGCACGCGTGTTGTTTTAGTGACAGTCGCGTGCTTGGACAAACTACTTTTTGTTCAGGGTGGGGTAGTCATCCCCTCCTTTGATAAGAAGTATTCCTCTCGGGTGTTTTCATCTAGGTTTGAACAATCAGTAGGTTAGGCCATCTTACCCTTAGCCTGCTTTTTCTCAGTTAATAGTTGACATAAAATAATTTTTTTTTTATGGTTTTTAGACAAGCGTGAGAGTCTTTGTTTTTTTCCATTGTGTGATTCTTTACTCTGATTCTTTGCGATCTTCTCTTTAAGCCAGAATTTGTTTTTCTTGGTTTTTTGCTTGTCGGTATTTTCCCTTTGTTGCTTTTATAGCACTTAAATAAAATAAAAAAATCTCTTTTCATTTTCTTCTTTGGTTGAAAGGTGTGTTTCTGCATCATTAGCTAGGGAAAAGTATTTTGTTTCGTAAGTTTTTGCAGTTCACTTAGATCATAAGTAGCTCATAGCTGAGCGAAATTCCTTTAAGTTTGTTGTATAAAATCTTAGAAAAATTATTAAAAAAAACAAAAAAAAATTGTGAAAAGTTGTTGAAATTTTTCACTTAGTAAAAGTCTTTTGTTTCCATTTTTTTTTTCATTCATTTTTTCTTTCGTCTTTACACATCATCAGTTTCACCATCATACCCCTTGACATAAGATAAATCCATAAAAGGAGCACTAATTTTAAAATCTACTAGACTTTTATGTTTGTAGGGTTCACAAACTAGTTCAGGATTAGGGCCTTGAATTAGGTTGGAGAGGAAAATCTTCAAGGCCACTCAAAACCAAACATTAGATTTTGAGGTAGGTATTTTCTAAGTCCATTTTCATGGAATTTATCTGGGACCCCCCTCTAACACAGGGGATAAACATGAGGTTGCATGCAGAAAGGTAGCGTAGATAACCCGTCCAAAGCCAGACCAATCGTAGTGGAGAACACATATCGAGGGTTTGTTTTGGGATTCCGTCGTTTGCATTTGCCATGGGGCTTCGTGGGTCTCGAATCCATTCGAGTTCCTCAGTTTTCTTCTATACCATTTTCTCTCGATACCCTTGACAAGTTTCAGGCTTGATACCCTTCTCATTGTGGTCTACCCGACTTTCGACTGTACCTACCTAGTGACTGTTCGTGTGATGGCAACCCAGTTGCCAATCTTTTTAGGGACATACACAGGTGACTGCGGGGGTATACCGTGGTACCTAGGACAAACATCGAACCACGCTTTGTAGAGTATACCCGAAGGGTGCTTCCGTGTTCGAGTTGCACTTACACCGATAAGTTGCTCTAGTGTTGGTTGTTGTAATTGTTCTTCCAAATAGTTTATTGATTGCTTGTCTTATCTCTTAGGGGATTCTTTTTAGTGTGTGTTACTTTTGAACGTTTAGAATACCTTAGCGTGTCTAGGATCTTCTCACACAGTGGAGAATCCCGAGCTCCACTGGTCACGAAGGCTTCTGGGCCTACCGCCGGTTACACTGGAGCCACCCCCACCACCATTAAGGCGGAAGCTAGACCAACAAGGGTCTTTTGAGGCGACCAGGTTACAAACCTTTGTGCCCAGACAACTCCTGGAGGAATCGACCGCTGCTCTTGGCTCAGTTGAAACCCCAACCACTGATATCTTGGCATCATTTATTGTACCAATCCAATTTCACGAACGCCAGACAATGCCTCACACAGCTATGGAAACAAACACTGTTACTTTTTCTGGGAATTCTTCCATTCCCACCACAGTTTCTACCACAGGAGAGTCATCTCCTAATATACCATCGTCGGTCCGAGCCACCATGGTCTCGGCCGCAACTATGTCGCACAGTGGACCGAACCTGTCTATGGTGGTGGACACAACCCCCTTCACACCTAGTGCGACAAGCTCTCCGTTCTCATACGGTATGCCTAGTTCGGGTACTAGTCCTGCACTAACCTACTCCACTTTTGATCTAAAAATGAAGAAGACTTGAAAAATTTGAATAATTATTGCAAGTAAAATGTTATGTGTTTAAAGCAACCAGATCAATTTGCAACACATAATTAAGGATTACTTATGAAAAATACACATAGACAACAGCATAAAACAATGAACATCAGCACATAAACACAGCAACTTGATAAAGGAGTTCACCCCTCTCCGGGCTACATCTCCTGGTCCAGCTTCCGATGGATCATTATTATTAAATTTCTCAAAGTGCTCAAAAACATGCCTTACAATGCTCAAAATGACAAACCGACTGCTCCAATGGCTTCCCAGCATCCCAAAACCCCTGTCTGGGCTCTTTCGGCACCTCAATCGGTCGAAAAATGAAGAAGTTAGCCTCCTTGAAGTCTCCCTCTTCAACTCTGCTATCTCTGGTTCTACAAATCGCACCCTTGTTTCAACAAACCTGGCTCGCAAAACTTAGTCCCGTGCGCAACCGCGCACCGGTGCAAACCGTAGGACGGTTAGGGTGCCTCCATCCCCTAACTGCCTCGGCATTTGGGCACATGGCGCATGCGACCGTGCGCTTTGTTAAAAGTAGTTAAGTTGGTTTAAAAACCATGCAACCTCCGTTTGGGGCCCGTGCCAATACTTTAACACGCGAGTCATGGGTTCAAACCGCGCCAATACACAACAAACATTCATATATATACATTGCAATATATTGCAATACATTGCAATATATTGCAATACATTGCAATATATTGCAATGCAATGTAATGTAACACAAATACGCACGCGCCAAAACTTATGCAATGGTCGTATGGTTATATAATGGAACCATGGTTCGGGGCTTAAGCCCCGGCCCGCACCCTTTTCTGTATAAAACAATATGTAACTTCAAATATAATGTGGCCCGACTTCCTAACAAGGGACAAGTGGCGGTATGTTGGCTAGCGGAGTGATATAAAGTCTTTATCAAGAGGGGAGGTCCGGGGGTTGAACCCCACGGACTCCCAATAAACTTTTACATATGAAAATAATGTCCAACGAATGAGCGACACGTGGTGCCCTCAGGTTGGGCCACGTGTCCTCATATTATTCGCCAAAAACGGACACGTGTCATCATGCCACTCACCAACATCAACCAAATAAAATGCACCACATCACCCCCTGCCACGTCCGTACGGATGGTACGACCCTGCCACGTCACCGTACAGACTGTACGGATAGGTACAGTCAGCATTAAAAAAAAAATCATGTTTGGCTTGGCAGACAGATCGCGATAACTCCTTCATACAGACTTTGTTTGCGAAAGTAAATATACCACCGGAATCAAGAAGACGAGACAGACACAATGGCACTGTTTTCGTCGCATTCCGAGCACTTTGAAAATTGAGCAAAATTTGATCCCCTGATCAACTTTATAGACTTTGGGTCTAGGGGCAAGGAGCTCTAATGCTCCTCTGCAAGGTCAACTTGGGGGAACTCCTGTCCCTTTTAACGCTTTTCCTTACGCGGGAGGTTATATCCCTCCTTCGTCCCCTTCGCTTGGTGGTATGTATCAGCAATCCGTCGGGCAGCCTACACACACTAGTTTATTTGGAGCAGGGAGTCAAGGAAAACCTGCATAGAGTATGCCAGTAGGTTCGACACCATTTTCTTGGAACGAAACGTTTGGTAACAACACTTTCTCATCAATCTCTTTCCTGTCTCGGGGCAATCCCATTTTTGGACAATCTACTCCTGTGCAAGGTACTATTCCTGCGCAGGGGGCACATATAGTAAGACCTTGGAACTCAGGACAAGGATTCGTTCCCTCCTCTGGAATGTCGTCATGGGGTAATTCTTTCCACATTCAATGGAACCCTGGATAGACTATTGTGCCTCTCCCATCAGGACCGGCATGGGGTAATCCTTCCCAAAGTCCTGCGAACACGATGCATGCCCAACACTCTATGTCCTTTATGAGAAATAAGTCGATGATGTCTCCACGGATGCAAAATCCTTACACTGGTCAAGGCCATGGTTTCTACCAGAATCCGGGCCAGCAGCCAAACTTTTCCTAGCAACCTGGTGCCATTCAAACTCCAGGACCCTTTTTCCTAGGTTATCAATAGCAACCCAAACTACCATTCCTGGCGACTTTACACTTGTCATATTTGACAAGGTTTTTAAATGATCCTATTTGTCACGATCCACATTGGCCTCATATGCCAACGAAGTTGCCTTCGGACATTCGAAAGTTTGAGGCTAAGCCTAATGAAGATCCAGGTGATCATGTGACTACCTTCCATCTTTGGTGTTCATCTAACTCATTGAAAGATGACTCCATATAGTTGCGATTGTTTCAACGTACTCTTATCGGGAGTGCTATAAAATGGTACATCAAGCTCGATCGCTAAAGATACTCTTCTTTTGGTGAACTGGCGATGGCCTTCCTTAACCATTTCCAGTTACTTGTGAGATACGATGTTGGTACAGAGCTGCTCACCAATTTCGAACAGACAACAACGAACCATATCTATGATCATATCCGAGAGTGGAGATGCCGGAAGAGTCTAATTAAAGTACCAGTCCCACTAGCATTCCTGCTTGAGTGGTTCCTTAAGTCTTTGGTCCCACAGTTATCCAAAGACGTCGCGACTTCCAGAGTTTTCTCCGAAGAAGATGCCGTCATGAGGGCTCAACAGTTTGAGCTCATCTATTCTCAGTCTGGTTTATTATACAACATCTTTCCAGATGCGCCACGTTCGATACTGGATAAAACTAGACAGAGAGTTGGACCACATGTCAATGGTATTGTTGGTTCAGCACAAACTAAGCCCGCTGAGCAATTGACAAAACAGTTGCAACAGTTATCCATAAAACACACAACATCCAGCCAAACTACTGCTTTGGCTTCTCCCCCTACCCAAATGTCGGAAGTACACACCGTGCATTCGACTAACCCAAAGGCCACCCAGCAGCCTGAAGGGAAGAAAAAACAATGAAAGAAGGGTAAGGGGGATAAAAAACCCACTGATAATACTGGCAGGGACAACATGGAGAAACAGAAGGCGAGGTATCCATGCAACTTGTGCGCGGAAGACCACCCGACCCATATTTGTCCTCGACTTGTAGAGGCTCAAAAGTTTGTCACACAGCAACAGCAAGCAGTGTTGACTAATCCCTTTCAACATGGGCAAAATCTAACTCAAGCCTCTACAAGCACAAAAGGGGGCAGCCAAGAAACCTGCCCTCCTCCAAACAATCCCTCATCCGCGAACGTATATATGGTTAGGGGTGATGCTTTCATATCAACTAGAGTGCACAACTATAGCAAACCAAGCGCTTCTGAGAAGGGTAAAGAAGTTGATCTCTCATCTCTTCCTCTATAGATTGAGAAGACATTGGGAGAAACAATGACACGCATTCCAAAGGGTGCATTTAAAAAAGCTTCTCACAACCCAAACACAAGGGCCGCCCAGAATTACTCTGTGGTGGAGGATTTATTACAAACCCCTTGTGCGATGTCTGCTTTGGAGGTCCTCCAAAGCTTCCCTGCTCAGACGAAAGCCTTGTTCACCGCTTTGGGCTCTACTGAGACTTGTAATCCGAGCACCATCATGTTAGATACAACTAACTTAAAACCTCGTCTGCCTTACCACGTAGCATTTCAGATAGTAGTGGCTCATCCAACGAAAACTTTTACTCGAAATATCTTCTGCACGGTGGTCGACGAGGGCGCCACGACATGCGTTATGTTGTTAGCATGCTGGAAGGCCATTGGCCAGCCCGTTTTGTCTCCATCACCTACTCTCCTCACTGCTTTTGACGGTCGTTCATTCTGACCACATGGCATCGTTCCTTCTTTCCCCATGCAGTTATGAGGGAAAACTGTGTGTGTCGAAGTAGATGTATTTGATGCTCCCCTCGACTATAATCTCTTGTTAGGACGAAGTTGGACTTATGCTATGCAAGCTATGGTTGCTACAGTTTTCTAAGTCTTGTTGTTTCCACATGAGGGTCGGATAGTGACCATCGATCAACTGTCTTTCTCCAGACCTGACCCAGCTTTGGGGGCATCCACGGTCCCGATGATTGATAATCCTCAACCAGGTGTCGTTAACGTAGGAGTTGGTTTGTGTCCATCCTTGGTGGGTACCTTCGATTTCCCACCTCCTCACGACGATATCAAATTTATATCTAATCACCATAAGGTTGATATTTTTCAAGTTTCATCGTTCCGCACGACTTACTTTGAGGATCCTTGGATTCTTCCTTCCCCATCAGCCACGATGGATGAGACAGGGCACTCAGGCATGTCCATGCCCTTGTCTGTCGCTGAGGTAGCGTACTCTTTATTCCAACAATCTTCAGCTAACCCTGATCCGACTCCTACACAAGAGTTAGATCCATTTCTAGAGCCTATTTGGGCTCAGGGTTCTCTCGCTAACGTCGATTCGTTAGACTTAGTCTTGCCTTCTGATGAAGCAGTAATTGAAGCAATGACTAGTCCGGGCAAACCTTGGGAATATCTTCACCACAAATCATATTTTCTCCCAGAGTTAAGCCAAATCAAAGCAGGAGAATTCACCATTACCATAACGGGAGATCAGTCGTGTCCTATCAATCTCTTAGCTATGCAGGAAATTTATGTTGAGGGTAATATGGCGACTATCGCTGAAACTATACCCATCAACATCTCCCAAAACCCTGACGTCGTGGAGAATGTCTTCGTCGGAGCAGATTGCTCCCACGACAAGATTCAAATTTACACGGATCTTTTCAAAGAATTATGCGACATTTTTGCTTGGTCTTATGAGGAAATGCCAGGTATCGATCCGAAAATAGTTGAACATGAAATCAAAACGTATCCGGATGCCAAGCCCGTTCAACAAAAACTTCGTCCAGACAATCCCAAGAAAGTAGCAGCCATCAAGGTTGAGGTTGAGAAATTGCTAAAGGTAGGTTTTATTTATCCTATCCATTTGACTCAATGGGTGTCAAATCCTGTGCCGGTCAATAAAAAACAAGGCACGATTCGTGTATGTACCGATTTTCATGATTTAAACAAGGCATGTCCCAAAGATAATTTTCCAACACCATTCATTGACCAGATCATTGATGAATGTGTCGGTTGTGAAGCCTTTTCTTTCATGGACGGTTTTTCGGGATATAATCAAATCCAAATCAAACCCAAAGACCAACATAAAATGGCATTCATTTGTCCGTGGGGTACATTCGCATATCATAAGATGCCTTTTGGCCTTAAAAATGTTGGAGCCACATTCCAACGGGCCATGTCTTTTGCTTTTCATGACCTCAAGCATATAGTCAAGGCCTATCTAGATGATTTAGCATTACGCTCTCGCAAGCGAACGGATCATCCCACACACCTTAGATTAATCTTCGAACGTTGTCGCTACTTTAGGATTCGCTTGAATCCAAACAAGTGCAGCTTCTGCGTAACGTCAGGGCGTTTGTTAGGTTTCATCGTATCAACAACAGAGATCATGGTCGATCCCCTTAAGGTGGAGGAAATAATCCAATTGCCCCCCCACGCACAATCCTACAACTTCAGAGTCTACAAGGCAAGGCGAACTTCTTACGACACTTCATCGCCAACTATGCCAAAATCACCAAGGGCTTTATGCGTTTACTAAAGAAAGATGTTCCTTTTTTCTGGGACGAAGCCGCTCAACGCTCTTTCGACGCATTAAAACACGCCCTCACATCCTCACCTCTGCTACGACCACCTAACTATAACAAATATTTCTTGTTATATCTGGTTGCCACAGAGTCAACCATTGGCATGGTTTTAGTTCAAGAAGATGATTCGCTCTCAGAATACGTGATCTATTACCTGAGCCGAGGCCTCGTAGGACCGAAACTCAATTATTCGCATATCGAAAAACTTTCGTTAGCAGCAGTTCATGCTGTTCAACGGTTCTGTCACTATATTCTATTTTGCAAGACCACCGTCATTGCTGTCGTGAATCCATTCTAGTACATGTTGACACGATGAGTTATAGGCAGAAAAATCAGTAGATGGATAGTCATCCTCCAAGAATTTGACTTAGACTTTGTTTCAGCAAAGTCCAAGAAGTCATTGGTATTTACAGAGCTTATTTTGGAACTTCCGGTTGAGTCAGGTGACGTTGTGCCTGAGGAATCGCCTATCCGGGGAGATATGTTTTTGATTGCATCTTCAGACCCCTGGTACGGAGATATACTTATCTATCTCCAGACTTTGAAATGCCCCACCTCTGCTTCTCGTGACGAGCGTCGGTAGATACACCATCAGGCTAAAAATTATCTCATACTCGATGATACGTTGTATCAGAGAGGTGTAGATTGCATCTTACGTCGATGTCTCACTCATGAGGAGGCCATCATCGTGATCAACGATTTCCATACTAGATCTTGTGGCGGTCATTTATCTAGGTTGGAAATAGCCCAAAAGATTCTACGAGCAGGTTACTTCTGGCCGACACTTATCAAAGATTGTATCGAATCGGTCAAGAAGTGCCATCCGTGCCAAATCTTCTCTCGAAAGATGAGGGCACATCCCGCTCCTATGTTTCTTGTCATCATAGTTGGTCCCTTCACTAAGTGAGGGATTGATTACACTACATGAAACCCCCCGTCATTAAGGGGGCACCGCTATATCATCGTAGCTGTTGAATACTTCACTAAGTGGGTCGAAGCTATGCAACGATTAAAGATGATGGAGAGACTGCAGCTCTCTTCTTATTCAACCAGATCATCGCAAGTTTCGGCGTCCCGAGAGAGATTGTCATTGACCATGGAAGTCACTTTCAGAACCAAATGACGACCGAATTAACATCAAAGCTTGGGTTATAGCAGGAGCATTCATCACCTTACTACCCCCAAGCCAATGGGCAGGTGGAAGTTGTAAACAAAACTCTTAAGACTACTCTACAGCGAACTATCAACTCAGTCAAGTCAAATTGGCATTTGATGTTATACTCGGCATTATGGACTTACCGAACATCTGTTAAGACGGCAACCAGTTTCTCACCTTTTCAACTCATTTATGGGCTGGAGGCAGTCTTGCCCATCGAATGTCAGATCCCATCTCTAAAATTGGCAGTACAATTATTGCCAGACACTTCTTCGCTTGAAGAGCGGTTAGTACACCTTGAGCATCTCAATGAGCAACGTCACAATGCGACCCTGGCCAACGAGGCTCACAAACATAAGGTCAAGTGTCAGTATGATAGGTCTGTTAGTCCTCATATTTTCTCTGAGGGCGACCTTGTCCTGGTCTATGACCAATACAAGGACCCCCTGGGGGCAGGAAAGTTTAAACCCATGTGGTTCAGACCCTTCATCATTAAATCCCCATTGCGGATTAATCATGTCATTATTATTATTATTGGTATTGGATTAATCCCCATTGTGGATTAATCATGTCGGTAATTGTATAACGACCAAATCCCCTTTTGCGGATTGGTCATCGGACAATTACAAAGGGCAGGGTGCTTATCGTTTGGTTGATTTTGAAGGGAATGCTTTGGCAGAGCCTAGAAATGGGCTCTACCTCAAGAAGTATTACTCATAGACAGGTCACTGTGGGTAACTTTCTGTAAC
>JZKD02S1890236.1:155826-198323 GCA_000966675.3 Picea glauca
ATGCCAATGGTATTGTTGGTTCAGCACAAACCAAGCCCGTTGAGCAATTGACAAAATAGTTGCAACAATTATCCATACAACACACAGCGGCCAACTAAACTATTCCTTTGGCTGCTCCCCCTACCTAAACATTAGAAGTACACTCCGTGCAGTCGACTAACCCGAAGGCCACCCAACAGCCTGAAGGGAAGAAAAAACAACGAAAGAAGGGTAAGGAGGATAAAAAACCCACTAATAATGCTGGCAGGGACACCATGGAAAAACGAAAGGCGAGGTATCCATGCAACTTTTGTACGGAAGACCACCCGACCCATCTTTGTCCTCGACTTGCAGAGGCCCAAAAGTTTGTCACACAACAACAATAGGCAGTGTTGACTAATCCTTTTCAACATGGAATAAATTTAACTCAAGCCTCTACAAGCACAGAAGGGGGCAGCCAAGAAATCTGCCCTCCTCCAAACAATCCCTCATCCGTGAACATATATATGGTTAGGGGTGATGATTTCATAATGACTAGAGTGCACAACTATAGTAAACCAAGAGCTTCTGAGAATGGTAAAGAAGTTGATCTCCCATCTCTTCCTCTACAGATCGAGAATACGTTAGGAGAAATAATGACACGCATTCCAAAGGGTGCATTTAAAAAAGCTTCTCACAACCCAAATGCAAGGGTTGCCCAGAATTACTCTGTGGTGGAGGATTTATCACAAACCCCTTGTGCAATGTCTTCTTTGGAGGTCCTCCAAAGCTGCCCTGCTCAAAGGAAAGCCTTGTTAACTGCTTTGGGCTCTACTGAGACTTGTAATCCGGGTACCATCATGTTAGATACAATTGACTTAAAACTTCGTTTGCCTTAGCACGTAGCATTTCAGATAGTAGTGGCTCATCCCATGAAATTTTTTACACATAATATCTTTCGCACAGTGGTCAACGAGGGTGCCTCGACATGCGTTATGTCGTTATCCTGTTGGAAGGCCATTGGCCAGCCCGCTTTGTCTCCTTCACCCACTCTCCTCACTGCTTTTGACAGTCATTCTTTCCGACCACATGGCATCGTTCCTTCTTTCCCTGTGCAGTTAGGCAGGAAAACCGTGTGTGTCGAAGTAGAGGTAGCCCATGCTCCCCTTGACTATAACCTCTTGTTAGGACAGAGTTAGACTTATGCTATGCAAGTTGTGGTTGCTACAGTTTTCTGAGTCTTGTTGTTTCCAAATGAGGGCCGGATAGTGACCATCGATCAACTATCTTTCTCCAGACCTGACCCAGCTTTGGGGGCATCCACGATCCCCATGATTGATAATCCTCAACCAGGTGTTGTTAACGTAGGATTTGGTTTGTGCCCATCCTTGATGGGTACCTTCGATTACCCACCTCCTCATGACGATGTCAAATTTATATCTAATCACCATAAGGTTGAGATTTTTCAAGTTTTGTCATTCTGCATGACTTACTTTAAGGATCCTTGGATTCTTCCTTCCCCATCAACCACGATGGATGAGACAGGGCACCCTGACATGTCCATGCCCTTGTTGGCCATTGAGTTAGCATACTCTTTAGTCCAGCAAGCCTCAGCTAACCCTGATCTGACTCCGGCACAAGAGTTGGATCCACTTCTAGAGCCTATTTGGGCTCAGGGTTCTTTCGCTAATGTCGATTCGTTAGACTTAGTCTTGCCTTCTGACGAAGTAGTAATCGAAGCAATGACTAGTCTGGACAAACCTTGGGAAGATCTTCATCACAGATCATATTTTCTCCCAGAGTGAAGCCGAATCAAAGCAGGAGAATTCACCATTATCATGACGGGAGATCAACCATGTCCTATTAATCTCTTAGCTACACAGGAAATTTATGTTGAGGGCAATATGGAAACTATTGCTGAAACTATACCCATCAACATCTCCCGAAGCCCTGGCGTCGTGGAGAATGTCTTCGTCGGTGCGGATTTCTCCCCCGAAGAGATTCAAATTTACACGGATCTTTTCAAAGAATTCCACGACGTTTTTGCCTGGTCTTATGAGGAAATGCCAGGTATCGATCTGAAAATAGTTGAACATGAAATCACAATGTATCTTGATGCCAATCCTGTTTGACAAAAACTTCATGCAGTCAATCCTAAAAAAGAAACAACCATCAAGATTGAGGTTGAGAAATTGTTAAAGGAAGGTTTTATTTATCCTATCCATTTGACTCAATGGGTGTCAAACCTTGTGCCGGTCAATAAAAAATAAGGCACGATTCATGTATGTACCGATTTTCATGATTTGAACAAGGCATGTCCCAAAGATAATTTTCCAACACCATTCATTGACCAGATCATTGATGAATGTGCCAGTTGTGAAGCCTTTTCGTTCATGGATGGTTTTTCGGGATATAATCAAATCCAAATCAAACCTGAAGACCAACACAAAACAACATTCATTTGTCCGTGGGGTACATTCGCGTATCGTAAGATGCCTTTTGGCCTTAAAAATGTTGGAGCCACTTTCCAGCGGGCCATGTCTTTTGCTTTTCATGACCTCAAAGATATAATCGAGGCCTATTTAGATGATTTAGCATCATGCTCTTGCAAGCGAACGGATCATCCCATGCACCTTAGACTAATCTTCGAACGTTGTCGCTACTTCATGATTCGCTTGAATCCAAACAAGTGCATCTTCTGCATAACGTCAGGATGTTTGTTAGGTTTCATCGTATCAACAACAGGGATCATGGTCGATCCTCTTAAGGTGGAGGCAATAATCCAGTTGCCCCCCCCATGCACAATATTACAACTTCAGAGTCTACAAGGCAAGGCGAACTTCTTACGACGCTTCATTGCCAACTATGTCGAAATAACCAAGGGCTTTATGCGTTTACTAAAGAAAGACGTTCCTTTTTTCTGGGATGAAGCCGCTCAATGCTCTTTCGACGCATTAAAACATGCCCTCACAACCGCACCTCTGCTACGGCCACCTAACTATAACAAATATTTATTATTATATCTAGCTGCCGCAAAGTCAACCATAGGCATGGTTTTAGTTCATGAAGATGATTTGTTTTAAGAATACATGATCTATTACCTGAGTCGAGGCCTCGTAGGACCGGAACTCAATTATTCTCATATCGAAAAAATTGCGTTGGCAGCAGTTCATACTATTCAACGGTTCTGTCACTATGTTCTGTTTCGCAAGACCACCGTCATTGTTGTCGTGAATCCATTCCAGTACATGTTGACACGACGAGTTATAGGCAAAAAAAACAGTAGATGGATAGTCATCCTCCAAGAGTTTGACTTAGACTTCTTTTCAACAAAGTCTAAGAAGTCATTGGTCTTCGTAGAGCTTATTTCGGAACTTCCGGTTGAGTCAGGTGACGTTGTGCCTGAGGAATCGCCTATTCAGGGGGATATGTTTTTGATTGCATCTTCAGACCCCTAGTACAAAGATATACTTATCTATCTCCAGACTTTGAAGTGCCCCACCTCTGCTTCTTGTGAAGAGTGTCAGCTGATACACCATCAGGATAATAATTATCTCATACTCGATGATACGTTGTATCAGAGAGGTGTAGACTACATCTTGTGTCGATGTATCACTCATGAGGAGGACATCATAGTGCTCAACGATTTCCATACTAGAGCTTGTGGCAGTCATTTATCTGGGTTGGCAACAACCCAAAAGATTCTACGAGTAGGTTACTTCTGGCCGACACTTACCAAAGATTGTATCGAATCGGTCAAGAAGTGCCATCCATGCCAAATATTCTCTCGGAAGATGAGGTCACATCTCGCTCCTATGTTTCCTGTCATCACAGTTGGTCCCTTCACTAAGTGGGGGATTGATTACACTACATGCAACCCCCCGTCAGCAAGGGGGCACCGCTATATCATCGTAGTTGTCGACTACTTCACTAAGTGGGTCGAAGCTATGCCAACATTTAAAGATGATGGAGAGAATGTAGCTCTCTTCTTATTCAATCAGATCATAGCAAGGTTCAGCGTCCCGAGAGAGATTGTCACTAACCATGGCAGTCACTTTCAGAACCAAATGATGACCGAATTAACATCAAAGCTTGGGTTACGGTAGGAACATTCATCACCTTACTACCCCCAAGCCAATGGGTAGGTGGAAGCTGTAAACAAAACTCTTAAGACTATTCTACAATGAACTATCAACTCAGCCAAGTCAAATTGACATTTGATGTTATACTCGACATTATGGGCTTACCGAACATCTGTTAAGACTACAACTGGTTTCTCACCTTTTCAACTTGTTTACGGGTTGGAGGTAGTCTTTCCCATCAAATGTCAAATCCCATCTCTAAAATTGGCAGTACAGTTATTGCCAGACACTTCTCCGCTTGAAGAGCGGTTAGTACACCTTGAGCAGCTTGATGAGCAGCGTCGCGATGCGGCTTTGGCCAATGAGGCTCACAAACATAAGGTCAAGTGTCAATATGATAAGTCTGTTCATCCTCGGATTTTCTCTGAAGGTGACCTTGTCCTGGTCTATGACCAAGACAAGGACCCCCTGGGGGTAAGAAAGTTTAAACCCATGTGGTTCGGACCCTTCATTATAAAAGTGGTATTAAAAAAGGGCGCTTATAGTTTGGTTGATTTTGAAGGGAATGCTTTGGTGGAGCCTAGAAATGGGCTCTAACTCAAGAAGTATTACTCATAGATGGGTCACTGTGGGTAACTTTTTGTAACATATGTATAGTCTTTGTACTATTACTTTTTAAGTTTTCTTTTAAAGTGTTATGGACGTGTCATTGATGTTATCTTTCGTCAATATGGAAGATGTCAAGTGAGTACAAGGTGTTCGTTGGGTATGCAAACGGTGCTATTCGACACACGTGGAGGCTTGCCTCTGCAACTTGGGTAATCTTTACACCTCAGGGTCAGTTGTTATCTTCCATAGGTATATGCTTAGGTGACACCACAAATAATGTCACCGATTATAGTGTAGTTATTGAGTTTCTTCGTGACGCCTTGTCATTAGGTATCTCTCATCTCTGGGTCTATCTCGACGCTCAACTGGTTGTGTCACAGCTAAACAGAGTATATCAGGTTCATGATTCAACTTTACACCGACGATTCCTTAGGGTATGTCTCTTAGAACGAAACTTTGATTATATTACATATTTTCATGTTCCTAGGAGATTAAACCAAATTACAGATACTCTAGCTAATCAAATTTTAGATTGGCATCTTGCCCACATATAAAAGAATATGGACATAAACATGTAAATACATTTTTGCACACAGAATCCATAAGACACAAAAAAGATAAAAACCATATATAAACATCATAAAATAACCAGAGTACATAGATGGACGCAAGCGCCTCAAAAATGGGAATAGTAATGAGTCACCGGGCTTATGCCCTCAAAAAATATATACAAGTAGGTGCTCGTGGCACATAAAAAGTCTAAGTTTGTTCAAAGCCTATGGGCCCTATTATAATCATCCACAGCATGGGCTAAATGCCTAAACAATCGGACCCATGTCCGAGGTGCCCCCACAACATGAGGCTGCATGGATGGCGGTAGGTCCTCTATCTCTGCCATCGGGACTGTGTGAGTGAGCACAGTGAAGTTTCGCTCAACTCGTCTAAGGACCCTCTCAGCCTCTCCGGCTGGGAGGTTCCCTGCTACTGTTGCTCCCCCAGCGGCGGAAGTCGTGGATTCTAGTCATGGATGATGCTTGTTCCATGCATAATCGACAGGTTGCACAATGCCCACATCTGCATGCAACAAACGTTTACCCATCAAAAACTCTGGCATAAAAAAAAATGATATATATAACAAAAAGACAAAAAAATTACATATGCGAACAAAAAAAATACAAAGGTGGAGACTTACCCATCTCCCCTCACTCCTCACCAGGAGGCACGGGTATCTCAGGATCTCTAGAGAAATCTATCCCTGCATACGGGTAGTCCTCAATCACAGGGATATTTCATGACATCCAAGCAAAAAAATCATCGTCGAAGGACTCAACGGTCCTTCCACCACCCTGTCGCGGCAGTAATACTACCCATCTGCACACTGCAGGGAAAGAGGCCTGATGTCCTCATACTACAACCTGAGGACTGAAACTCAGAACTCTCTCAAAAAAGAACGAACACAAGATGGTCCCGAACCCAAATTTCCTCTGTGTCCGTTGTCGGCAATATGTCAATTGCCTCTTCATACACTCGAGCAGTGTGGTACTCCAGTCAAAAATTTGTGCATTCATACATTGGATGGCACAGTTCATCTGTGCGCGCGAAGCCTGATGCAAGGTTGTTGAGCCGATAATCCACCCAATTAGTAACAATATAGTCTACAGCGCTAAGTTAGTAATCTTGCTAATGGGTACCTGGGAGCCCACACGGTCAGTCCCAGCCTCACAATGCTCAACTATCAATTCCGAGATCCTGCTCGGCCCCACAAGAAAAGTTCGGAAGTTGACTAGTTCCCCTCTAACATAAATGCCTCTGCATCAGGGTGCCAGTAGTCAATCAAGGCATTCAGTAGCCTTGGTTGTGCTCGCATAAATGGACATAGAAAGAATTTGAGTAAACCACATTGCATTAACACGGCCATGACATTCGGATCTGCTGCAACCAACTCACTGATTGCCTCATGCTCGCTTTCCCTCCACTGGACATACATCCTGCCAACACATCAAGGTAAAAGAGGGTCAGTACTTCCTTTTAGTTTGATTTTTCATCATAAAAGGGGGGTACACGCGGGCTGTAGAGGTGACAGTCGCGTGCACACGTGGGCAGACTTTACTCTGCCTGAATGTACACGCGGCCTGTCCAAAGACAGCCCGCGTGTACCTAGGTCTGACCTTTTTAAGGTCGACGCCCACCCAAAAAATAAAATAAACATCAAAATTGAAGTATTGAATAGCTAGATAAGGGATTTTGTACTTACTTGGTCCAAGCAGAAGTTAGTTTCATCCACTGTAGCTCCCGGAATCACCATTTTTGGCAAAGGGGGTCTTTTGGCTCCAAAGTCAATTTCCAAATCAGCAATGGTGATAATGAGCTGCCAGCTTCTATTTATAGACTTTTGGGCCTCTTTTTGTCACTTTTTCGGCCTCCCTTATCAGTTTATTTACACCAAAAACCATTTAGAGTGATCTAGGAGTTATATGGGAGGGATTTGATCGGGTATTGGGACATTTTTTTTTTTGAGTTTTGAGAAAATATTAACGGTCTATAATTTTTTATTTTTTTCAAAAATCAACTTGAGCATATAGGTTAGGTTACCACCCCAACTTTTTCATCTCGTTGTCTTTTCTTATGCTATAGGATTGATCCCATCAAGTTGTGACACAGAACCATCATATCTTCTCTAGAAGTGTCACAACTTGGTGGTAGATCTTACCAAAACATGGATGCCCTAGGTAGGTCTTGGTTGCATTATGGTGTCCATGTCATTTATAAAAACACTGTAGGCTCGGGAGTCCGTATAGTATTTCCTGAATATGAGTTTGAGCCTCATTTGCATGAGTCTTTTTCACTCTTTATCTCACCCTCGAGACTCCCAAAAAATAACGGGTCTTCTTTTAAGCCCTTTTCAGACCCTCTAAAAATGAAAAGATTGTCGAGCGATCTTGTGACCTTTCACGCTCGTTAAACTGAAATTTGAAGTCACGTCTGTCCGGCGGTACTTTACCCTTTTTTCGGTCCAGACGGTCAACTGTACGAACAAAGGTATACTCTATCGAATTCCCATTCTTTAGAAGAGTACTCTCAGTTACAATTTTATTCCTTTTTCAGGCCCGAGGGACTAAATTTATGAAAAAGAAACCCCCATGGAGTCCATAGTTAAGCTCTTTTCAGATTCCCTAAAATTGAAAAGATCGTCGAGTGACCTTATTCTTTCACACTCGTTAAATTGGTCTAGAAGAATATTCCTGACGGAGTCCATAGTTAAGCTTTTTTCAGACTCCTTAAAAGTGAAAAAATGGCCGAGTGATCTTGTCCTTGTCACACTCATTAAAATGGTTTTGAATTGACATCTAATTGGTGCTAGTTTACCCCTTTTTCGAACCGACTAGACTATTGTTGAAAAAGGTACCCCAGGGGAGTCTCCTTTTATGCTTTTTCAGACTCTCTAAATATGAAAAACCACTGAGCTTACCTTCTCTGGGCTCATTAAACTTACATCGAAGGACGTTACCATTGGGTGTTCTATCAACCGCATTTGCATACCTTATCCACCAGCCTTGTGACAGTTTGCTTTTGCGTCTTAACACCTTTGGTCGCTGGAGGATTTTCCCCGAGTATCATTTTACCAGAACATCAGTCTTGTCCTTGTGACTTGAGCTTGTATGTTTGTAGTACTCGTTCCTCCATTGTAACGTAATATTCCTTTATTCTTTTTCCAAAATTATCGAAAAGAACAAAAAAATCAAATATACACCAAAAAGAGGATGGGAAAAGTATTTTCTTTATTGGCAGCATAATGATTCGCCCTTGGATAAAGCACATCTGTCCATTTTATCATCAGACTATGGGATGTAGTACGACCTTAGGAAGCTTTTCTCTCTATATAGAGTTGTGTCCTCCACCATTTGGTTATTCCTCCAAACATATGGAGAGTTTGTGTTGCCTCCTGCTTCGTAGACTTATGATTAACATATATGTTGCCTGAGTCTTATCACTTGTCGTGCTATTTTCCAAGGGAAGTTTGTCACTAAGCCTGAGTCGACCCCTCTGCAATATGTCTCTTGTCCGCATAGTCGGCCATCCTGAATGTCCAATAAAGTCCTTGTTTGAAATCACTGAAGCCTTCAGTCCGATCATCAAGATTATCAAGTCCATAATCGACGAGCCGCTGAAGACCTCTGGGTAGTGCGGTCGTACACTCATATTACACTCCTACCCGATTTTAAGAAGATTTTGAAGTTGTTGCTCGAGCTCTAAAGTCCAACCATCAGGCCGAATCATCTTCTGGAAGATGGATACTCTATATGTATATCTTTCTGATTTCGAGATGTAGCTCCGCTGTGTATTATTCGCAGATACTCTTTATAGTTATTTGACATGGATCTACAATGTATTTGATTGGTAGCCATGGTTCTATTTTATCCCGAGCATGGGTATTCCCGCCTCGGTGTAAAATTTTTTATTTTGCAGACGACACCTCCTGGTTCCTGATCCTTGGGCTCAATCGTTCGACACATTAGTAAAGATTGGTAATGTATTTCGGCCATCAGATGCTCTTCTGACCTCACACATTAGGGGGTATCCATTATAACCCTAAATTGCACCACACGTGCTTATCTGGCATCAGGCCAATTCATATCCCTTCTTTACCAAAACTCTGTTGAACAACTCTTTAAAAATCCTCTTGTGTCAAGGCCCATGTGCCCTAACCCATTACTGCACGCGTGTGCACGCTGGCTGACTCACAACATCCCGCGTGTACCTAACAAAGCACGAAAAAAGGAAAGTTTTTGATGGAACAAAAAGCTATGGGTCAGTTAACTGAAACTCCAGACCATGCATGGCTGAGGGTTCGTCCAAAACCCTAGCTCCTTCTAGCCTATAAAAGAAGGGGTAGAGGTACCGTTTGGAGGAGGAAAAAATATAGAAAAGAAACTCTGCCCATTTACGTAATCCATTGTCCAAAACCTTTAGCTTTTCCTCATGCCAAAGGATATTTAACTCAAAGCAGTTGAAGGACAAAAGAAGGGGAGCCCAGGATCAGGTTCAAGGAGCGGTGGCCGGTCTCAACTTTTTTGTAAGTTGATTCACTTTCAGTAATAAAAAGAATACTTTTCCCATCCCAATGTGTGAATTGTCTATGTTTTGATTAATTTATGCTTGATTTCTAACCCTTGAGTATAAAAGTAGCATGCATGCATAGTTGTTGTTTGTCTTGAGTGCAGGTCATCTGTGGAAGGAGCAACGCAAGCAAGTAGTCAAAGCGCAACAGAGGATCTACATAGAACACCGGTAATAAGGTTGGTGGTCCTTTTCCATGCATTTACTGTGAAAAAGGGGTTTAAATCTTGGGTTGTAGGTAAAAACGTAGTTTCTATTCGGTCAAAATCTACATGCAAGTCTGACCCTAGTTTTCTAGTCCGTAGGGTGTTTTTCCCAACAACAATGCCTCTTTATTCCATTATCAAGATAAATAATATACGAGATTTTTGATTATCTCTCTAATGCATTTTATGTATTGGATCACTTAAGATCAATCAAGACAAATTCCAGATATTCATCTTATTTAGAATCCCTTCCTGTCAGTGAAAAAATTCATCCTCTCTATGTTAAATTGTGTACAAAATAACTTTAGGACCTCTAATCCATATGACCATGGGTGGTGTCTAAGTGCTAACCCAAGCGATAGATTAATCGCTTATAAAAGATCAACAATCATGTTTTATTTGCAAGTTGAGATGGATGGTTCTCGTTTACTCTAGGACTTCATCATTTCGGGACTCCGACCTTTGCAGTATTCCAACTCTCTGAGAAAAAATTTCATCGGAGTTTGTATCAACAGTTCCCTTCTTAATAAATTTCACATGTCCAGAAGCTAAGACAGTAGGCTTAGGAAAAAAGTAGCTCCTACTTTCTAGGTATTCGGATATTCGCGACTTCGAGACTCCGGGTTACTCGAACTCTGAAGCAATTCAATCCCTCCATAGGTTTACCTACTGAATAATTCATAATGATGTGGTGACCACTTGGTGTAAGTTGTTAGTACTCCTTACACTATCCTTCCACTGTACTTGATTGAACGATCAAGAGTGATCTCAAAGAAGATCAATGGTTAACGTTAATTCGGTACTTTTCCCTTTGGCACTTTAGTTGTTTTGGATTCCTCGTAATCTCATAGTGGTCAGCGTTGGGCTAACTATTCCTTCCCTTGCACGATCAAATGGTCCATAAATATTAGATCAATGATCAACGTTATTTCATGACTTCATCCTTTGATGCTTCGGTTATTTCTACTGGTAGGAGAAGTTGGTTATCTCATGAAGCTATAATCTCTTACTGACATGACATGATGACGTTACCTATGATGACGTTGAACCTTAGTGAGTGTGCCACATATCACCCAAATTTGTGATTTTTACAGTGCTTATGTGCCACATCGACCTTGAAACTTTTCATTATTTGACTGGGCCATGTGTCATCAATTGATGACATGATCCTGCTGACTTGGATTTTGGAATTTCATAACTTCACAACTTCAGAAATTTTGGCACTTTTATATCATCCTTTTATCATTTCCAAAGTGTCGAATAGATCTATCACTGTATATCTTTCCTTTTCTTGATCTAATGACTTATGTTAACTCTGAGGCTCTAGAGTTTGGGATTTCTTGGTTTATCTAAACTTCTTATTGCTGAATTAGGTCAATGCTGGAGTTTGACCACCTTCTTCCTTTTAGTGCGATCTGACGGTTCAACATTTTCATTCCAAATTAGCAGTTGGCAGGATTTTGTGATTATGGATTTACACTTCATGGCTTCAGGGATTTCATGCCTCTGCCTTGTCTTCAATAATCATTGAAGTGGTGAAGCTCCAAAGTCTAGAATCTTGGTTGATTCAATGGTTAGGATTTGGCTTCTGTGCAATCTAATGGTCCGGGATTGTTCCGATAACTACGTCAATGAACATGATTCTTCCTTGGTTCTTTTGGAGTTTTGTTGTGGGGTTTTAGATCCCGATATCTGCAATGCGCTCTCCCTTCTAAGATTTCCATTCTTTTGACATCAATGACAACATTATACCACTTTGTTCAACATGCAGTAACTCATCTGACATGAGTGAAGATGACGATACTGAGGTTCTATTTATGGGAATAGAAACTCAAACTAACACTATTGAAGATAATAATTATGAAAATGAAGAAATTCCAAATGTTGAAGGATAATTTGATCTTGAAGGAGGACTCATTAGTTCCCTCAAAGAACTAATAAGATATAGAAGGAAGAACAAATCATTTAAAGAACAATTGTTAGATTATAAGGAAGGAAAAAAATCAAGAGAAAAATAAGTTTCAAAAAGCATCAAGAAAACATAACAAATCATTGTTGATTTAAAAAATCAACTACAAGAAGCTAAAAGAATTGAAGAAATATTAAGTAAACAACTTAATGATAAGGAACAAAACTGTGAAAAATTAGAGAATGAAATAGTTCTTCTAAGAAGGAAACTTGAAAAAAACACTAACCTTTGAAAGTTTGAAAATAGTTCAAAAATATTGGATGACATCATTAACAGTCAAAGGCCATCAAGTAATAAAGTTGGATTGGGTTATGATCACAAGGAAACTAATAAAGGCTTAAAATATGAAATACATAAAAGTGATAGAAATCCAAATACTTATGCAACTTCCCTTCAGAGCTCCTTCAAAAGAGAAAAGAACTAGATAAAGACTGACTCTACTCAACAGAGATCTACACTCTCTCCAAAAAGAAAGAGTACATAATAAATACTACTCCAAGAAGAACTCCTCCAAAAAGGTATCAACAAATCTGTCTTGGCTATTGTTTTTCTTGTCATAATTTCGGGCATAAAGGATTACACTGTAAATATTATAAAAAGAAATATCATAAAAGTGTTTAAGGATATCAAGTCTAGTAGAAATCCAAGGAGTAGTAGGAACAACAAGTCTAGTAGCAATCCAAGGAGTAGAAACTATAATTCATTTTCTCCACTACTAGATTACAACATTGAATGTTACAAATGTAAAAATTATGGTCATAAAGCTAGTAATTGCAAATTATTAGAATCTACCATGAAGACAAATACTTCAAATTTTCTAAAAGAAAAACATAATAAGATATGGAAATAAAAACAAAAGGAAATGAAATGTAAGGTAGCATTTTGTGCCAAAGATAAACTAAGTCAATGATATGTCGACAATGGGTGTTCAAAACATAAGAAAAGAGAACAAAACAAATTCCTTAGCCTGAAAAAGGAGAAGAAAGGAAAGGTTACATTTGGAGATGATGTCTCTGCCAACATACTTGGTAATGGGACAACCAATCCAGGAAATGACAGAACTAAAGCAGAAAATGTCCTATTAGTTGAAAATTTGAAACCTAATCTCCTTAGTGTGAGCCAAACATATGATAAAGGACACATTATCATATTTTACTCTAAGAAATGTGAGATTATAAAAGAAGATTTTGGAAAATTAGTAGCTACTACAACAAGGACACCAAGCAATGTTTATATCTTAAATACAAAAAAAGAAGAAAAATGTTGCATGAGTCAAATAGATGAAAATTGGCTATGGCATAGAAGAATGGGAAAAATAAATTTTGATAATCTGGTAAAATTAAGTAACAAGGAAGCTGTGAGAGGTATGTCGAAAATTATAAAACCTTCAAATCTTGTTGGTAAGCATTGCCAAGATGGGAAGCAGATAAAAGTAAGATTCAAGACGAAGGAGTATTATACCTCAAAGCCATTAGAACTTGTTCATACTGATCTATGTGGGCCAACAAGAACAAAGAGTATACAAGGATAATATTATTTTATTTTATTCATTGATGACTATACTAGAATTACTTGGGTGTGTTTTCTTAATAAAAAATAAGAAAACTTTGAAAAATTTAAAGCTTTCAAAGAACTATCTGAAAATGACACCAATCTCAAAATCAAGTGTCTTGGGTCAGAAAATGGAGGTGAATTTACTTCCAACAAATTCAATGAGTTTTGTGAAACTGATGGAATCAAAAGACACATTTTTTCTCCAAGGACTCCTCAACAAAATGGAGTTGTTGAAAGAAAAATTAGAACTGTTCAAGAGGAAGCTAGAACCATGCTAAATGAAGCCAAGATACCAGATATATATTGGAGAGAAGTAGTGTATACAACTATACAGATACTTAATAGAGGAAAACTTGAAGTTAACTATGACAAAACACCATATGAGTTATGGTATAGAAGACCAACATCAGTTAAACACTTCAAAGTTTTGGGGAGAAAATGCTACATAAAGAGAGATGATGATAACCTAGGAAAATTTGATACCAGAACTGATGAAGGAATATTTCTTGGATATTTATCCACCAAAAAGGAATACACATGTTATAATCTAAGGCTACGCAAGATTGTGGAAAGTGAAAATGTAAAAGTGGAAGATCTAAAAAAAAAAGGGATCAAATCTCAAGTTAATCCATAAATTGATGAAATAAGAGATGATGATGATGAAGAAAGTATAGATATACAAGAGGAAGAATCACAATGTGAAGAAGAAAATGAAGAATAAGAATCACAAGAAAACACAAAAGAAGAGTCACCAAGACAAGATACAAAAGCACCATCAAGGAGAGTACAAAGAGATCATTCAGAAAGTCTAATCCTTGGTAATAAAAGTGTTGGAGTTGAAACAAGAAGAAAAATAATGTACAAATAAAAACAAGCCTTACTACCCTTAATAGAACCCAAGACATTTGCATAGGCTAGTAAATATAAATACTGGATCAAAACCATGAATGAAGAGTTGGATCAAATAGATAAAAACTAGACCTGGGAACTTGTCCCAAGATAAAAAAAATAAAAATGTGGTAGGGACCAGGGGGATTTTTAAAAATAAATTTAATGAATGTGGTAAAGTTATAAGAAATAAATAAATATTGGCGTGCAAAGGTTATGTACAAGTAGAAGGTATTGACTTTGAAGAAATCTTTTCTACAGTTGAAAGAATGGAAGCCATCAAATTATTTCTAGTGTACTCATGCTTTCAGAATTTTAAAGTCTACTAGATGGATGTAAATTCTACATTTATGAATGGAAACCTAAAAGAAGAAGTCTGCACAGAGCATCCAAAAGTATTTTGACAACCATGAAAATAAAAACAAGTGTATAGATTGAATAAGGCACTCTACGGCCTTAAACAAGCACCCAAAGCATGGTATGCAAGAATGGAAAAGTACTTGTTGCAATAAGGATTCAAAAGAGGCATGTCTAACAACAATATCTATCTTAGATATGAAAAATACAGTTTGTTAGTCATAGTGGTCTATGTGGATGACATCTGTTTGGCTGGAACAATGATGAATCAATTCATAAATTTTCTCAAGAAATGTCAAAAAGAGTTTGACATGTATATGATTGGAGAGCTAACTTTCTTCCTTGGACTTCAAATCACTCAGTCACCGAAAGGAATTTTTATTACTCAGTCCAAATACCTAAAAGAGATACTTAAAAATTTTGGAATGGTTGAAGGTGCACCTATTATCACTCCAATTACAACCATATGCAAACTCAACAAGGAATATGAGTCACATTTTGTAGATTCAACTCTCTACATATCTATGGTTGGGAGCCTACTATATTTGACTGCATCCATAATTGATATCATGAGAGTAGTAGAAATGGTGGAAAATTTCAATCATCTCCAAAGGAATCGCATGTGATGACTGTCAAGAGAATATTTAGATATCTTAAGGGAACATCAGACTTTGGATTATGGTATCTAAGGAATAAAGGATTTGAACTAATTGCCTACACAGATATTGATTGGGCTGGTAGTGCAGATGAAAAAAAGAGCACTAGTGGAAATGCATTTTTCTTAGGGGAATGTCTAGTCTCATGGTCAAGTCGAAAACAATCATCAATTTCACTATCTACAACAAAGGATGAATATATTACAGTTGTTGAATGTTGCACTCAAATCTTATGGATGATACAAACATTGGAGGATATTAAAATTGAATGTAATAAGTTGATACCTATCTATTGTGACAATACAAGTGCCATCAACAACTCCAAGAATCCAATCATGCATGCAAATACCAAACATATACCCATCAAGTATCATTTCTTGAGAGAGAAAGTTAGTGTTAAAAAGGTGACTTTGGAGTATGTTGGTTCAAAGGAGTAGATAACAAACATATTCATTAAACCCTTGTCTAAAGAAGCATTTGAACATATAAGGAAACAATCTTGATTAATTTCCCTACAAAAAAAAAAAAAGTAATGATGATAGGGGAAATTTTTGACAAGGGCAGCTATAAAAAATAGAGGATGGAAAAAGGTTCATTGAAAAAAAAAAAAGTGTAGTTGACAGGGGGAGCAAGAAAAAAAAATGGCAAGTATTGTCACTCAAAACAAAAGAAGGTTGAATAGAAGAAAATTGGTGATGAACCTCATTCTAGTATCAAAGGCCTTGACATTGATGTCAAAGGAGGAGAAAATAATTACTCATTGTTATGGGATAATTTTGTTTTACGATGTGTTTCCATCAATTCCAAAGGGGGAGATTAATGGAAATATCATGTTGGCATTGATGTAAACATGAATACAAGTACCATAGTGGATTATGACATGGAACTACAATAAAATCTACAACAATACTGAGTTACAATAATGTAGTGGACTACCGGAACACAAGGGATCACCTGTTCAAGTGCTTTGAAATAATGAAAGAATGAGACAATTTCAATTACTACATTGGTCGAGTCGCATTGTCCTAGTGACTATATATTCCGTTGGGATAGGATCATGATGAACATAATGAACATTGATGTGTCGCCCTCTTCAATACTTTCTCATGCACTATCATTTCAGAGTGTAGTCAAAGGAAAATTTGTTTATGGAGCACCAAGAACCCTTGAGTCTATCAGATCAACATGGTAGTCGATATTTCGTAGCAAGTTTTGGTCATCATTTTTTCTAGGCCGAAGTTGGACAACCCTTCAAACCCAAAAACATTCCAATAGCCACTAATGGTTAGATCCAGTCAGGCGGTCAATTGTTGAATACATTTTCATTGATGTCAAAGGTTAGTAAGTGATCAAATATATGTTAAATTTTATTTAGTGATCAAATATATGTCAAAGGTTAGTGAATGATTAAATATAAATGTGACCTTGGTATCACTTTAATAAATACAAAAGTGGAAAAGTTAAGTGGAAACAAAGTTTACACAAAATTGGAAATGAAAGTGGACTAAATATAAATATGACTTTAATAAATAAAAAAAGTTGAAAAGCTAAATGGAAGTGGAGTTTACGTAAAAAAGGAGTAAATGTGAAAGTGGAATAAATAAAAATGTAAAAGTTAAATTGGATTAAAGAAAAAGGTAAAAGTGAAAGTTGAGTTAAAGAAAAAGGGAAAAAGTAAAAGAGCATATGGTATTTGAAAACCATGGTGGTATTTAGCTATGGTAAGGTAAAATTGAATTAAATCATGATAGTCAAAATATATTGACCCAATTGAAAATGTGACTAAACGATCTAAAATAGTATGATTAATATATTATATTGAAAATGTGCATACTTATACTGAAGAGATACATTCCTATATTGAAGAGGTGCAATTGTTCAATTGTACACGACAATTGGAAGACTATATAAAGGGAAATTCTTGTTGAAAGAGGGAGTGTCTCTATGATTGAAATATGAAGATCAATAACAGAGTCAAAGGAAAAGAAAGTAAATGAAGATATGCAATAGAATCCAAAGAAGATTATGAATATTTGGAGATTGAAGTATTTGTCATAAAAAGAGAGGTTGGGTGGTGCTAGAGAAGGTTGGAGCCTGCAAAGGAGGTTGTATCCTCCTTCCAGTCGAAGCTGGTAAACCAAGGTGTTGCAACATATTTTTAGTTATAGCTGAAGAAACTAGGGAGTTGATGCTTCCCTCCAATTGGTGCTGGTAAAATCTAGGGGGTTGCAACCTCCTTCTAGTTGTTGCTAGTAAAATAGGGAATTGGTGTTTCCTTTGAGTTCGAGCTCATAAATAAAATGTAGTCCTTACTGAAAATAAGAAGAACATTTGTGAAGTGGGGTTTTCCACGTTTAAATTATGTGTACTTTACCTTTTGTTGATCATTTGTTTTGATTTGATAAAATTAATAATCAAGTGGTTTTAAATTGTTGAAAAAAGATAATACGGATTAACCCCCCCTCTCAGTATTAAACAATATCCCAATAAGTATGATATTCCTGCTCATAATTTGTTTAGATATTGTAGCAATAGATATCAATATTTATTATGTCTTACAATAGTGCCATACCCAATACCATTCTTCCTGCAATTTTCTCAACCTTCATTCAACCAAACCAACTGTTAGAATATCATAACAATTTTTAATTACAAATTTCCAAATCTATTTTATATAGGAAAATAAAATTCCCCAAGCATGAGGTTTATTCTAAAAATGATTGGCTCTTGTAGTAGTATGCATTGGTCTTGTTTATGGGCTTAAATCTCTTCCATCTCCAAGACCATTCTCCCTGCAATTTCCTCAATTTACATGCAACCAAACAAATTGTCAGAAATTTGAAATTCCAATTTCCAAAATTGTTTTATACAAAAAAATGAAATTTCTAGATAAGAGCTTTCGTTCATAATGTTTGTCTCTTGCAGCAATAGAGACTAGTCTTCATTATGGGCTTACATCATTTCCATATACAAGATTGCACTACTTACAATTTTCCCAATTTATACTCAGTCAAACAAATTGTTAGTATCTCATGTACAAAATATATATTTTCATGACAACAATTACAAAAATTCCCAAAGTGATCTTGGAATTGTTTACAACTACAATTCAATCACTTCTATTAATCCACTATTAACTGGAATCAACCCATCATTCTCTACACATGTATTATCAACGATTCATTTCTTTCTTGTAACATTTTCAATAGCTTATAAATTTATCTAGAAATTGTAACAAACTAACAATTCAATCACCTTCAATTAGTATTAATATTAAATATAATGTATTATCCTTCATTATGCATTTTCAACACCATATACCTTTCATACTACAACAAATAATTACAAATAATGTAACAATCGATGTGCCAATACCCATGGCCAAATATACACAATGCACCCCTGCATTGACTACAAAATACCACATATATGTGTCATGCATTGCACCATGATGATTTGGAAGGTTTGGCTAATGCCTTAGCACATTATCCACACACTTCCTACTACTTGCCTGACTATTTGGGTACATTCTTTTTCAACCCAAACACAACACCAATAATATAATTTTTAAGTGATCTTTAGTGTCGGAAAAGTGGTTGGATTCCAAACATCAATTATATGGTACATACCATCGAGCACTCACATATCACTATAGCCCTTCCATATCCAACCATATCATGGTCTCAAACATGAATAAATCTATGCGTATTCATTTTTATAGCAGGAGTGTGTCTCCTAACTTTACCTAGTTATGATTTTATAACCAATTATAATAAAATATGAAACTAAATTTTATATACATGAATTCTAGCATCAACAACATTTATATACTCTAGGCATTTGGCCATTACCTATCCATTTAAATATTGAATATTAAATGAGAAAATTATTACCTCAATTCCCTTTAGCATTTATGAATTATAAGCAACCAAATGCATACATGCATGGTTTTATCAACCTACTTGATGCTACCTGATCAAATGACATTTGTAAAATATCACAAGATTCCTCCTCCATCCTTTTGATTACCATTCCTATCACCCTCATGGGTCTTCACATAGATGGAAGTCATAAGAAACAACAACAACATACACATCTTTAACCATGCTATATTATTTTTCTTGAATACATAATCCATCATTAGTCATACTCACTTGCCATAACATCATTATTGCATGTATATAACATACTATTATCATTCAACAAGAATGCCATATGCATATCCAAGCATGTACATATGCACAAATTCACATCCATATGCACCAAAAATTCCCTATCCACATGATTACTAATGCATATGTATTTTAACTTTATTGTATGCATCATTCACTCTAGTGCATTTCTATTTTAGTTCACTTATTTATATATTTATTTATGTCATAGATAGTTGTCCTTGAATTTATTTAGATCCTTGTTGCTTTGTATGCTCCTATTCTACTCATCTTCACTATTGTTACCTGGTCTGTACACTTTTTACCCAACTTCCACTTGGAGATTTTGCAACCCAACCAATGTGTTCTATTTGCAACAACTTTTCTTAGGAATTCATACCCAAACATTATCTTTATGAAAAATTATAGCACCTTGGAATGAGTTAGCTCACAACATTTTTTCACTCCACTACCACAACATCCTTGAATCAACTTATCCATAACCATTCCACATCCCTCCTATTACTTCTAGTTTTCCATTGGATTTCCCAATTTTGGGAATAGTTCTTTTCACTTCATTTAACAATTCTCTATGAAGCCATACTTTTCCCACTCAAGACCATTCCCAATGGAAGTCTATTTTCATTCAGTGTCACATTTCAAGTGAAAGAAACTTCATTATTCTATCCCTGATTTATTTTGCATTGACATCCTGCTTCCACTGTGAACTTTGATATCAGAAGTGGCTTTCTTGTTATGAGTAATTTTAGACAAGGTAGATAAGTCATAGCTAGAAAATCCTTCCCATGCACTCATGCACTTGGCACATAAAGATTATTCACACATCACCTCCTAAGCTCCTTGTTTTCCTTCACATCAAACTTGCAACTATCTACACATCTCTACCTTCAAGATTATGGAGTCTTACTTTTCCTTTCTATTCCCACTAATGACATTCTTCACCTACTAGCTTCATGTACTATGCGAGGATTCATGTTGTTGTTCTTGAAATTCATTCATATTCTATAGCAGTTGACTAATACTTTTGTCCCACTCTTCTTGAGTTCCTTAACCATTTTTCGTTACTTGCCTTCTAGCTTTGTATTGCTTCAACCAACTTATACAAGATCTGTCACGATTCCATGACTCTAATATCCAATCCTAGGATTGAATTTATCTTATTATACCTCTAATTCTACAAAGTGTGCAAGCAACCATTTTTTTTAGAACTATGCATATTATAGAAATTTTGTCAATTAATGTTATAGGTCCTTTTTCCACTCAATTCATGAATAATTATATCATAATTCTCAAAATTATAATAATTCCAGGTTATTATAATTTGAATCATATTTCCAACTACTATAATCATGCCTCATTCAAATCTCTGAGCTGAAAGTTATTGCTTCCTGAAAAATATGTTTTCACCCCATTTGTGCATTTTCTCCACTGGTGTAATTTTATTGAAAGGTCAACTTCTGTCAACTACAGAAGAAAATATATCCGGAACTATAGAAATTTTTTTATGAGACATAGATAAAATTAAGGAAAATAAATTCATAGCAATTCTCATATTTTTAATTTGATGCTCCAATAAAAAAACTACAACAATCTGGAATCTGCAACTTTGTCCTTTTTCACAAATTTTTTTAGACTTGTAATTTTTAGCAAAACTAGTTATCTTTCAATTTGGGAACTTCTAGAAAAATTTCACTAAACCAATGGTGTATGTCTTGATGAGTATATAAAAATTCAAGTAAATTAATTTTTTCAGTCAGTTTTTTCATCTAGGGTCAGTTTTCCTCGGGAAATCTAAAAAATCCCTAAAAAGTGGCCCAGAATAGTGAATTTTGGCCTATTTCAACATCTCCATTTCAATCCCCTTAGAATTTATTCAGTTCATTCCTGTTTTATATCCATGTCTACCTTCTAGACTCTCATCAAGAATTTTGGCTAAATCTAGATCCATGCCAATGATCTGGAACCAGATCTTTAAAAATAACCATTTTCTATTTTTTGACAAATCAAATTCGAATTGGACAGTGGCCCTCTCCGAAACGTTTGTAGATCACCTTTCTATAGACCAGACCCAAAATTTTCATCTCAATATGAATTAATTGAATCCAATTATGGCTAAAATATAAAATGGCTCTAGTCTTGCCTATGTGGCATTGATTTGGTTGTGACATGGAAGATGACATGACACTGAGCCACTAGAAACCAAGAGAAATGCTTCCCCTTCTCCTCATTGATATTTCTTTCGATCCCTATCTACCGATCTATGGGCCCATTGGGCCTTTGACTCCACACAAGATTGATAGCGGGAAAAAACCCCCTATGGCTACACCAAGGTTTACAATGTAGGTAGATCAATAATCGTTTAAAATTCTCCTACTTCTCTAACTACCCCAAACATATCCCAGACTCATACACGAAAATGAAGAAGAGAAGGATAAGGTAATTGTACCTCTACTCCACGTCCGGTGATGATCCTCTCACGCTTGATAGCTTCATTGAATGAAAACCTCCTCCCAAGGATGGCCTGCATTCAAAGACAGATAAACAGAAAACTACAAGCATGCAATTCATATATAAATCAAGGGTTAGATGTTAGAATAAAACATAAATCAAATGCAAACATTTGACACATCACGTTTTGGGACAGGAAAAGTACTTATTTTATTGATAATACAATGATCACTTACAACCAAAGCCAGCTACTGCTCCACGAACCTGGTCCGGGCTCCTCTTCACCAAGATCCAAGTGCACCTCCATATGGATTCTCCTCTCAATCTTCTTCTTGGGAAGTATGATGGGTTTATGATGGAGGAAAGAAGGCAAATTGGGGAATTCTGAGGCAATTCTCACAAAAGGGTTGCAAATGCTTGGGGCAAAGAGGGGATGTGAAATGGGAAGAGTTTCATTGTTCTTATGTCTAGATGTGGAATGAGACCCCAACACCTCCTTTTATATGACAAAAGGATGGTTATTCGATTCGGTGATGGGCTATAGGAAGTGGATTAGTTGGGAAACTACCGAATAGCTCGTAATCTCAATGAATTTCTTGCAACTTTTTATTTATTTTTAACTTTTGCAAGTATACGCGGGTTGTAGTGGTGCAGAATGCGTGCATACGCATGCTGTATTGGTTCAACAAGCATATGTACGTAGGCAGTATTGGTGCAAGGCTCGTACATCTTCAAAAAATGAGTTTTTAAGACGAGCAACTTAGTGATGGCTTGGAAAAAAATGCAAGTAAGAGGGCCAAATGACAGGTTTGCATATGTAGAGAAATTTAGGCTTATAACACAGTTTGATTGTTGATTTCTGTGACTTAATGCATCATATACTTCTTTAAAATTATCATCCCTGGCATATTTTTCTGCACAAATCTTCAAACATTACTTCTGATTTTGGTGACGCACAGGAGGTCGTGGATTTGAAACAAGACCATTTATAAGTAGTACTTGTTGCCTCTTCCATTATTGGAATGGACTGGAACTCATATTCTTCTTCCCCTAGGTATGGTACCGATTTGAACTATTTCACAATGTTCTCTCCCCTTTGGCTCACTGCATAACTCTCTTCTCTTAGCCTCAATCTTTTTCCTCTTGGACCTCATCCCTCTGTGCAACTCTCCAAACTCGTAGGACCCAGTTTGAGTAGGAATTGTTGGATCTTCTATTATCCCCTCTTCTATGGACTGGAACTCCTCTTCTTCTCCCCCTAGGTATGGTACCTCCACTATTCAGACTATTGTGAAAGGTTATATCCCCTCTAGCGCATTGCACGACTCTCTTCTCTCAGCTTCAATACTTTTCCTCTTGTACCTCCTCCCTGTGTGCAACTCTCCAAACTCATATCCTTCCTCTGGTATATCTCTTTCTTGAATCCTCAGTCCCTTCCTACCTCTTTCATTTCTTCCTTCCTTCTGTCAAACGATCCTCCTGTCATCCCCTAATTCCCATATGTGTGTCAACCCCTTAGTAGTCAGATTGCATCACCATCACATGATTTTCACACAATAGCATATTTATCCATGTATTTAATGATTTCAAGAACCTCTCATGCAGACCTTTGAAAAATTATCTTTATGGAACATTGTATGATTGAATAAAATCTACGACAAAATATGTAACATAACCACTTAGTATGCTATCCAGCCAAAAATCAAATACTCAAGTAGTTGGTTTACTTACATAATTCAATTGCCTTACTAATTTGGGAGTCTAGTTCCTTGGTGCTGAACCTTCCAGTTTTCTCCACCAATCTTTCTAGCCACTCTGTCAGAATAACCAGAAATTTTCCAAATAAAATTTCATGGAGATCTATGAACACATACTTTTTCATCTATTGCTTGTCACTTAATCAAGGGTTGTTTTTCTCTTTTCGTGTGAATTCTCATTCCTTCCTTTCCAACCATTCTGAGATATTCTTCTTAGTTGGCCTCCAAAACATCCCCTTAAAGTCTCGGTCCTGGAAATGGAACCATTTGTTGGCACTATTTTGTGTGTGGGTTGTAAGACCCAAGGTTTGGTTTATCTAATACCAACAAAACCCACCAAACATTGGCCCTTTCAAGATCACCTGCATGTGTAGATGAAGTTTCACCCAAGGTATCTATGGGGACTGCAAGAACCAAGTTTCTGCAGTGGTAAGGGAATGAGAAGAAAACATTTGGTTCATTCTTCCTTATTATGCTGTGCGCATAACTCTTTTCTATTATGTTATTAACTTATTCCTGATTCAGGTTCCTATACTTATCATATTCTAGTTTACTATATATATTTGTTACTGTCAAAGTCATGAATCATTGCACCATTTTTAACTATCATATGAGGCTATTCTATGGTGAATGAAAATAGTATCCATAATCAAACATAGAAACATAGAAAACATGGGATTATATAACATATATTTACCATTCCTTTATTCACCCTTCTCATCCTTCAACAGTTACATTCAATCAATCTCGACTAAATATAAATCAGACTGTAACATAGCCTTATCTACCATAATCAAAACTTCATCAGAATAATACCTAGTTGAACCAACTAATTGAACCCCTAATCTCCCAACCCATTACATATTTATATCCAAAGTTAGGGATAAAAACCCTAATCTATTCATCCCAAAAATATCCCATTACAATGCATGGCGAGCTCAGTCAACTAGTTGTTCGACACCTTTCTTCAGCTTTTCAGCCTTCATGCCACTTTTTTGTTGTTCTTCTATTTCTTGAATGTCGAGTTGTCATTCTTGTGTTATGCTTTATTTCCTTGCTTTATTCTTCTAGCTTTATTCTTCGAGCTGCACGTCGTCTTCCTTTTGCAAAATTTCCTCCTTCTACATACTTTCCTATTGGATGTGCCTCAGCTGCATGCTCTCTATCTTTCCTTCTTCCTCCGTGAACTTTTCATATACTTAGGATTTTTCATCAAAACTTTATCAAAACTACAAAAATTGCTTTCAAGACTACCTATCCAATAGTGACAAAGGGAGAAACCAATTAAATGGATTGGAGAGCAGTTGTGGTAGAGGATCCAGTACGGGAGACAAAACTACTTCCAAGTGATGATGGAGGATGGAATGCCTCTCTCACTAAGAGGGAGTATTTATTTTTTGGTAGCATCGAGAGGCATTCCCACTTGTTGAATGTGGTGAGAATACCTTCCTCGCTAAGAGGGAATGTTTATTTTTGTAGCTTCAAGTAGGTATTCTCATATGACCCTAGGTGTTGGGCATGCGAGAATCATCATGGGCACCACATCACACTTTCAGTTTGGTGAAAACACCCTTGGATTTTAGTGGGGGCTTCATGGGTTTGATGATGGGATTTGTGGGCTTATGTTGGGGCTTCACACCCACAAGGAAAGCCTAATTTGATGTTGAATTGTGGAGGGGATAAAATGGTAAACCTTAAGGATTGTATATAAAGGAGAGAGGTCAATGTGACATTTCATATTTTGGATATCATATAGAGTGTGTGGAGACATGATGGAGCTAGAAAAATTCAGTCTACACTTGTTCTAGGAGGATCAATGATCTCAGCAAAGGGGGAGTCTGCAAAGTGGAAACTTTTTCTCAAGGGAGAGGAGCAAAGAAGGTCACACATGTGGAGAGAATTTTTCATACCATACATGGTTTACAAAAGGATGAAACATGTATATACATGGGTTGCAGAAGGACGAATTGTGTATAGGGTATACCTGACTTGAAATGGAGAAAAAAGTGTATTTCCACAGGTTTTCAGTTGGTGAATCACGTATCTAAGTTTCTGGGATATTCACTAGGGGCATACGTTGTCGATCCATAGAATTTATGATTTCAGCAGATCGTACATATGGTCTACAATAGATTCGTTTGCAGAGGATATTCCCAGGGATATCGTTGACATTTGGTTTTATTATTTGTATGGTCATTGGAGAATAAGGTTGTTCTCAGTTTTGGTGACTTTGGAGGACAGGGTTGTCCTCAGATTTTTGGTGATATTGTATTAGTTGGGAGGGCTGGTTTTTCCCTTCGGATTTCTAATGTTAAAAAGATTACAGAACTGAAATTTTTTCTCATATGTATTGATGATTAATGTCTGATCTTTTTGTCTCCACTGGATATATTTTCAGTCAATAATTTTTAGTGTAGAATTGTTCAATGATAATTACTAGGGTGTTATTGTTGGTTCACTAGGAAACAATTTTTAGATCTGAAAATTAGTCACATAGAGTGCATGTGAAATTTGAAAATGGAATCAATCATACATGAGAAATATAAGCCCATAAATATGGGTTCTCTTAATAATTCCAAAGCCCATGCGTTTATAATGTATGAAAGAAATAAGAAAAACAAGAAAGGTAAGGAGAAATCAAAGGGAAAGAAGGAACTTGATCACAAGAAGGGATAAATTTGCAAATCCACTGAGGAGTCTTCTAACTCAAAAGAAGGAAAATAAAAGAAGGATAAATCCAAATGAAAATATGTTAACAAAATATATCATCCATAAATTGCATGCATGAAGAATACCATTGATCTGATGGCACAATCTATATAGCAAAATAATCTTGAATATTGCATACAGGAGAATGCCAAGAAAAATCGTGGAGAAAAGACACTGGAATATGGAGATAAGGGACATAATATAATTTATATTTCCTCCTCACCTAATACTTGGATTTTATATTCCAGAACCTCACACCATATGGCTACTTCAAAAGATAATTTCTCCTCTTTGTAATCTTGCACCAGACCTCCCATCCTAATGGGAGATGATACTCATATTAAAATAAGTGTATGAGGTAGACTAGATATTGATAATGGGTGTTTCTAGGATGCCTTGTATGTTCCAAAACTATCCATCAATATAATCTCAATCTATCACATCACTCATTCAAGAAAAGGAAAATGGGTAGAATTCACTCCATATTCCGTGGTTATCTCTAATATGTTAGATGGTTCAAAAGTTATTATTGTTGTGGAAGTAGATCATCATTCCAAGTTGTACACTTTTTCTTACTTTGTTCCTAAATATGATTATGTTATGGTTCTAACTCATGTCAATGAAGAAAGTATATTATGGAATGAAATAGTTGGGAATTTGAAATTTAGGTACTTGCAACAAATAAACAAGAAAGGAATGGTAAATGATATACCCAACATAATATTTAAAGATGGAGTCTATCAAGGCTGCATACTTGGAAAACATCCTAAAGAAAAATTTGATAAGAGAAAGCATGGAGAACATCTTCACCCCTTAATCTCATGCACGATGATGGAAGAGGTCACTTCTCCCACCCATCCTTTACTAAAGCTAAGTATGTTCTTAATTTCATTGATGATTGGTCGAGATACACATGGATCTATTTTCTCAAATTCAAATTTGAAGTTTTTGAGTGTCTTAGATATTTCAAGGAACCTGTAAAAAATCAATCAGGAAAAAGGATAAAGATCCTTTGCATTGACAATGGGAGGTAATATTTGAATAAGGACGTGGAACATCTTTTTTCAAAAGTAGGAATATAATTTCAACACATATTTCTTTATATTCCACACCAGAATGGTGGAGCGGAGTGGAAGAACATGACTATGAAAGAAATGGCCAACTACATGTTGCATGCAATATCAATTCCTCCAAAGTTATGGACCAAGGAAATGAATTATGCAACATATATTCAAAATGGATTTTCTCACAAATCCTTGAATGGAGTGACACCATTTGAAGCTTGGAGTGGAAAGAAACTATAAGTCACACACTTTAAATTTTTCGATCACATGCATGGGCTCGCATACCTATAAACAAGAGGAAATATTTATATCCCCATTTACCAAAGTAGAGAAGGTATATTTGTTGGTTATCCAAATGGTATAAAGGGGTATAGGTTTTTGGATCCTTTCACATATATATTTTTCATTGAAATGAGTGTGAATTTCAATGAAGGCCCCTTGCACACACTCCAGGAGGAACCTACTACATCTTCTACACCTCGTCCTAATTCCTATATCAAATATGATACTTCGTTCTCTTTGGATTAGATTTTAGATCTGATTATGATCTTGATTTTCAAGAGAATGCTATTATAGATCTAGATCGTAGACCATGGTGGCATGTGGTCTAGTGGCTCAGTGGTCTAAGGGATCGGACCGGATTTGTTTGGAGGTTCTGGGAGAAAAGGGAAAATCATTTCTAGTGGTTGAAGTATTTCAACCGAACCGAAACAAAGGAATATAAAAGAGAGAATAAGGAATCATCCCCTGGTGATCAAGGCCATGGCAGTGCCACATCAGTTCCATGTTAGTACCACATCATCAACCACATACCAGGTGCCATCATGTTTAGTCAATAGGAAGTGGATAGGTTTTAGCACGTGAGTAGGAAGTGTTAGCGATCAAAAATTACTTGAAAATTATTTCCAAATCACATGATAAGAAGAGCATTAGGTAGAAGATTTATTTTAGGTTTGAAAGTCATGAAGTCTTTGAGAAAGGCTTATAATCATATCAATTCAATAAAATGAGGATTTCACCTCATAAAATAGACCAAAAGTAAATTTCAACTTTCGACAGCTAAATGGTAGTTTTACAATGTTGTGACCCGCCGAAATTCAGGGCTTTCGGCGGCTAAATCAGATTTTCAAGGCAAAATGAGCCGCCTAAAGTGCAGAAAAGTCAGTTTTTACTGTGTTGAGTCATCATTTTCAAATGACGATTTTGAGAGACTGGAAGATCACTTTGAGAAACCCTCGAAGAATTTTGTGCCCAACATGTCAAAGACCAATAACCTCTCTCAATTTTCCTATAGGTGTCGTATATTGGGATAATCGAATTCATCTCTGAGCCCTAATTTTCGTATCTCAGAATTTACCTATTTGACACATGTTTTTGAAATGAATATCACAGGCAAATAAAAATGAATCTCAAAGAATTGAGAGAGGTTTTTTCTCAAAACAAACCGATATACAAAAAACTCTCTCAGTTTTCCAAAATATATTATTATTTGAGAGATATAGGTCAATATTGGAGAGGCATATTTCCAAAATTTTCGATGGCTTAGGCAAACATTTCAACTGTTCATTAGCCACCGAAAGAGGAGATTTCGGTGGCTAATAGGCTCGTCTTTTGCCTCTCTTAGCCACCAAAAGAACAAACAGGGAAGAGAGGCATTGTTTTCGCCCAGATCGCGTTTTTTTATTGGGGAAACACGTGGGAATGGTTTTAAAATAAAGATAATAATTATCAGAAGTCATATTATCTTCCTCATCAAGTTTTGAAGGAATATGATAAGGTAATGAAGCCAAATGGAATTTCTTTTCTTGACAGAAATCGCCCAGTTGTCAAACAAAGATCTCGAGTTCCATGATCTTCACCTGCAGATTGCCAAATAATGCTAAGAGGGTCAATTCAACCTACAGTGATCTTACTTGTCATATACTTTTTGATTATTTTCAATTTTAGTTATTTTCAGATCCATTTTTATAGGATCTTGAAATTGTGATGTAAAGGCTATAAAATCGGAGAACTTTGATGCACCAGAGGAGGAAAAATAGTTTGAGGACTGTGGGTTTTTTTCTTGAAGACTTTTATGTTGCATCCTTTAGAGTTGTCCATGAATATATCTTGACATCAATCTTCTTTCACTATGTTACTTAGTTTTCCATTTCCTTTCTTTCCAAGTTTATGTATTTATGTATATTCAATGAAAGAAGGCTGTCATCCCATCTCTTCGTTGGTATACTAAACTTATATACTTTGCTTCTGATGTTTGTCTTAATTCCAGATAGTTGTTATCCTATTGGTGCATTCATAAGCTAAAGTTGCAAGCATTTACCTGTTGGGTATGGCCATATTCTATATGCAATCCTATACATGATTTTGTTGGTGTGAAGAGTATTTTACCTATTATTACTGACCATTCACATATACTATTGTTTAGGTATTTCTGTCAACACAATAGGTCTTCTCCATGCTTCCACACATTAAAGTAAACTTGTTGAGTTACATAGTTGAAATCCTTGGTCTTTCAAGTGATTGATGTATTTCTTATGAATATGAGTTTATAATGTCATCCGATCTGATCCTCTTTTCCTCCACATTATTGATCTTTTAAAGTTACCAAGATTACACCCTTCTACAGTTAGGGAGTGGTTTCTTAGAGTGATAACAAAATATATTATACCATGGCATCAATCTCAGTAGGTCGAATCTCCAATGGCATGTCATAATATGTCATATAGAAACTTCTGTTGAAAACAGTCAAAGATTCTTCCTTCTATCTCTTCAAAGTTCAAAAATCATCAAGGTACTGATCAAGACATTTATTTTCACCCCAATGTTTTGAAAAAACATAATAAAAATCAGTCCATGAACCGATTGAACCAGGTTCCAAAAGTCTAAACCATAAAGAAGCCTCTCCAATTAGAGATTTAGAAAATAATCTCATAACAATATATTCATGAACAATTTCCAGATTATCAACAAAATTTACAAAAGCCTCCAAATGTTTTTCAGCTGAAATATGATTCTCTCCGGTAAAATGAGGAAGGTACTCAACAAAATATGGAGGATAAGGATGAAGATGAGCTGGTAGTTTGAGAGGTTTAAACACCCTTTGTCTAATCTTAGACTGAAATTCTGTGGGCTGAACACAAGGCTCAACGAGTTGATGAAAAGGCTCAGGAGAAATAGGTGAAGGTAATGAAATATGACTCAACACAGTAAAAACTGAATTTTATGTGCTTTAGGCGGCTCATTTTCCCTTGAAAATATGATTTAGCCACCGAAAGCCCTAACTTTTGGTGGCTCACAACACTGTAAAATTACCATTTAGCCGCCGAAAGATAAAATTTACTTTTGGTCTATTTTATGAGGTGAAATCCTCATTTTGTTGAATTGATATGATTATAAGCCTTTCTCAAAGTCTTCATGACTTTCAAACCTAAAAATAAATCTTCTACCTGATGCTCTTCTTATCATGTGATTTGGAAATAATTTTCAAGTCGTTTTTTATCGCTAACAGGAAGATCTAGGAATGGGACCATGGTTCTTATGCACCCTTGAGCCTAGGGTTATATCCATACCATTGAATATGGGGAATCAACATATCTTGGCCTTTTATTTCTTAGACAAGATCAGTCGTCACACCAGAGAATCAGACCGCCTGATGGGTTGAGACCTATATGCAAGGGCGTTAGAAAAGTTCGGAGTCCCGATGCCCAGTGGGGTGAGGTTCCCGAAGAGGTGAGGCCTCAGTTGGGGTATGGTTATGAGACTGGATAATCAGATAACTGACAACTAGGAGGATATTTGGTCATGTCATATGTGGGGATCCACTGGATCCCTATGCTTTGGTTGGGAATGGAAACTCCTACCGCCGATTTTGTAAACATGTTCATCATCCATTGGTCAGGATGTGCCACATCAAAGAGTTTATATGTCATGGCACACCGATCCACGTCAGTTGGTGCAAGTGATGTGGAGCCATGTGGGTGCCACATGGAGATGGCGGGACAAGGTCTAAAAACTTGAAGAGACCATAAATTTTGATATCGAGCATGGTTACAATCGTCAGAAAGATATTGAAGAGAGGAAATGGATTATGAGGTCAGAATTGGATTTAGAGGGGTTATTAAGAAAGGTGGTTTGAGAAAGGAAAAGAAAAAAAAAATGTAAAAAGGATAAAGTTAAAGATTCCATATTGTTGTATAGTTTTACTAGAGTGACCAAAGAAGAATCTGAAGGCTGTTGTGTGTTCACTATTATGATTATTATCAGTTCCTAATACAAACTTTTCTTGGTTTTTTATGTATTTTCTACTACAATTGACAGAAGTTGACCTAGTAAAATTACACCAGTGGAGAAAGTGTATAAATGGGGTGAAAATGGTTTTTTCAAGAAGCCATTACTTTCATCTTAGAGATCAAATTGAGGAACGAGAATAGTCATTATAAATATATTAGATATATGCACATTGAACTGTAAAATGAGCAACAAAACTCACAGGAAAATAGAAGGAATATTTTTGGTGCACTTAAAGGGAAAAAACTTTTTCAAGCTTAAAAGTTGCAGATAGAACATAGCATATGCAAGGGAAGTATTCATATATGAAGGGATAAGGTGATAATAGATATTCAAAATGAATATGTGGTTTCTATAGGAATCTAGAAGGATCAAACATCTTGATGAATTAAGCATATTGAAAGGCCTCTAATGAAATTTTTATTTTGGAAAAATATTTCCAATTGAAAATAGTGCATATCAAATGCATATGTTAGGTAATAAATCCCATGTAAAGTTCATGATAATACATGATCAGTGGATAGGCTTGGAGATGAAAACATGAAATCTGGAAGAATGGTTCATATAGTAGGTGAAAGAGTTGGACTTGATATTAAGGATGAGCAAAGACACTCAAGGAAAGAGTGGTATGCCAAGGCTTCATCTCAAGAGGAGAAAAAAAGGCTAGAAATGAAGAATGTTAAGATATGAACTAGTTTCAACCAAGTAAACTGAGAATTCAGGTAGCTAGTCTTCTGATAAAAAGAGAAATAGTGTATACATGGAGATAAGGTGCATCATCTCCAGGGGTCAGTTATATAGTTTTGGAGTAGTACCTACATTTGTGTTACCATAGTAGTGCAGTGGAAGCGTGGTACAAGTATAAGAAATTCATGGATGAAATATTGAAGACTAATGGACTTTAAAGAGTGAAATATATACAAAAGGCAATGCATTATGTGCATAGTTATTATAAAAGATGTAATAAGAATTCAAGGAATGGTATTCCATAAATGGAAGAAGGACTCAAGGACTGATCATGGAAAAGGTATTGTATGGTGGATGTTAAGATAATTGGAGTGTATTGCAACACCAAGAAAGGATGACAAGAATCCAGTAGAATTGACGACCACTAGGAACAATAAAGGGAGTTATACATGATGAAAGAAGTTGATGCAAATTTATATAGCAGCAATTATGATATGGACATTGGATAGCCATATATAGCTTAGGAAGTTGGAGAGTATATTCACTAATGGGAATGTTAGGGATATATTCTTAGTGCAGATAGATATGCATTAATGCTTGTGAAAGTGTTTGAGAGTACATATGACATGTTGTAGACTAGGATTAGTCTATTGTTATGTATATGAATATTAATGTTTCTAATGAAGGTTGTTGTGCTAGGAAAGAGGAACTTATTACATGGATGAAAGTATTAATGGTGCTTCATATGGAAGCCATCCATATGAAGGAAAAAATATGAATTTTTATAAGAGGTTGGTCAAGGAGGCATGGTAGCTCAGATTGATACTAATTAATTAGGTAACATCAAACGAATTGAATGGAAGCTATGCAAGTATTAATTTGATGTATTATGTTGAATAATTGTTTAAGGGAATTTAGGTAAGAGTTTCAACAAACAGAATTTAACATTTAAAGTGATATTATTATGTGTTTTAAATGAATTAATTGGAATGATTTACCATTTGGTATGGTAAAGGATGAAGGCATGTGATAATTATAAAAGTTATTTAACTTTAGAATGCATTCATATGACATAATATAATGTCAGGAATGCGTTGGTTATGAGTTAATAAGAAAAGCAAATAAGGGGGTATAAACCTATTATATAAATGAATGCCAATGTAGCTAGTCATGTGTAAGGCCATGACATGGTTGGATATGGAAAGGCTATGGTTCCACACAAGTATCCTCTAGTATTCTTTCTATAACTGATGTTTGGACTGCAATATTTTTTCCAACACTGAAGAGCACCAAGGAATTATATTATTGGTCTTGTGTTTGGGTTGAAAAGGAATGCATCCAAAAGGTTGAGCAAGAAATAGAAAGTGTGTGGATGAAGTGTCGAGGAATTATCCATACCTTCCAATTCACCATGGTGGGATGTGTTACTTAGATAAGGAAATTGTAAAATCATTATAGAGGTGCATTGAATAGGTATGCATGAATAACTTATAAAAGTGTGGACGTGGTAGAGTTTCACATGTTGGCATAGGGGAAGACCTAGGGTTCGGCTCCAAGAGTGCACCAACAAGCCCTAACTATTGGCCCTTTCGGCTACACCTGCAAAGCAGATGCAGTCTCACCCAAAGCAACTATGGGGGGGTTGCAGGACAGAGATGTCTACAACCAAGGGAATGATCAAGTGGATCCAACACTAGAACAATACAACATGCATATATCACTTATCAGCTTAGATCTATTCCACATATCTATCAGATCTACCATAGCAATGCAATAATAGTATATCAAGGAAAAATAACATAGAATCAATCACACACACAAGACAAGATATATGTGGTTCACCCTCTCTCTACGGCTACGTCCAGGGAACTATGCTTTATAATGTATTAAGATGAAGCATACAATTCTTGTCTGTGCTCTTAGATAGAAAATCTTCTTTCTTCTTCTCTCTATCTCTCCCCTCCCTACGCACCTAGCTCCAAGGTTGATCTTCTCACCCAGCTGAAGATCTTACAATACAGAAGGCTCTCGTACTCAGCGCTTCTCTCTCGCCCAGTGTTACTCACTCGATCACACAACAACAATAGTAACAACAATGACAACTAGATAGAACTTCCTTCCCTCATGTAGGTTCTTATTTATACATTATAATCACTCACCTACATCCTTAGGTTGAAACCTAGGTGTCAAAACCCTAGGTACCAAAACCCTAGGTCAACTTGACCCACGTTTTCAGGGCTTCACCAACCTGTCTTTCCTTCCTTCTTGCACAGTGCTCCAAAGCATCCAACGATAGATTTTTCCTCTTACTGAGTTTCCCACGATCCTTCTTCCTTGTTGATCTTTCATCCTCGATCTCCTCATCCAATGGATTGATTCCTTTTACTTCGCTCCATCTTTTCTGCTCTTTTGCTCACTTCGACCCAATAATAGTCACTGTGTCTTCTGCGTAGTTCATATTCTACCTTTTGTTCCTTGATCTTTGGTTACTTCCATAAAAAAGGGCCAACAGGCCCTCAACACTCACCCGTGACTCATCCTGAGGCACATCAGATCATACCTTCGTGTTTTACTTCGACTTCAAACTGCGCAGTCCAGCCTTTGATTTCTTCTCTATGCCTCCTCTCCTTCCTTGTGCAGGCTATCTTTTCTATGTTTGGCACTTAGTTTCAACTGCACCTGGTACCTAGACCCTTTTCATTATGCTTTCACTTAGGGTTGCGGGGTAGCGGGTTGTCATAATACAATTTCAACCATCTCCCATTCACTAATCCTTCCTTCCATTCTCCTTTCAAAGTCTTCAACTGTGCAGCTCCTCCTTCTATAACATAGGCGATCTTATATGGCCTGAGGAAATGCGTTCTAAACTTCCCAGGATGTTTTATGAACTTATTGTCATATACCATTACTAGATCACCTTGTGTAAATGCCTTCTTCTTGATGTGCCTGTCATGATAGGCCTTTTTTCTTTCCTTTTGCACCTGCTGATGGAATCCTACAATAAATCTGTCTTCTTTGAGTTCGAGCAACTATGAAATCCTTTCTTGAACAATGCCAATATCATCCATATCTGTAAAGGAAACAATTCTTAAGCTTGGTACCAGGTATTCCATTAGGACAACAACTTCAAGACCATACACCAACTTGAAAGGGGTATGCATTGTTAGCTTCTTGCAAGTTATTCTATAGGACCATATTACTGTTGGCACTCTTAAATCCTAGTCATCCATGTTCACACTGCAAATCTTCATCATTGTTGTCTCCAAGATCTTGTTAAATGCTTGTACTGTTCCATTTTCTTATGGATGGTAAGGTGTGCTCTTCTGATCGTGAACTGCAAATTCCTTAGTCAAGGATTCAACAGTATTATTTATGAAATGTGTGACTTTATCACTCATAAGGATCTTTGGGCATCCAAACCTGGTTATGATGTCATCAAATATGAAGCACGTAGTTGTAGTTTCACTACAGTCCTTAACTTCTCTTGCTTCGGCCCATCTGGTCAAGTACTATGTTGCTGTAATTTTGTAACTTTCTCCTGTGCACTTTCCTGGTGGGTTTATAGGTCCTATGAAATTAATGGCCCATTTCTCAAATGATTGTAGGATCAGTTGTGGTGCTAGTGGCATTTCATCTCTTCTGGATGGTTTCCCAACTCTTTGGCATACATCACAGGCTTTATAATAGTCTTTAGCATCTCTGTGTAAGGTAGGCCACCAAAGGCCAACTCTAAGAACCTTCTGCATGGTTGTTTTCCCTACGTAATGTCCTCCTGCAATGCCCTCATGAGCTTCTGCGAGGATCATCGGTCATTTTTCCTCCATAACACATCTTATCAATATCTCATCAGGTCCCATTTTTTATAGTTGTCCAGCTATAAGTGAAAAGTCTGCAGCGTGCACTACTAGTTGTTTCTTTTGAGGAATCGTATACTCACTAGGTGCCATTCCTATTGATAGGAACTGGACTATTGCTGCAAAGTGGTCATCAATATTTCTAATGGCCAACAACTGTGCATCTGATAGTGTATCCTCCAAACTAGTGGTCTCTTCTCCATGTTCTAACCTAGACAAGTGGTTAGGACCTTTGTTCATTATTCTTGGCTTTACTATGATCTCAAAGTCATATTCCTGAAATAGAAAAAGCCATATGCATATTCTCCCCCCCAACACTGGCTTGTTGATTAGGTATTTCAGCACAGAGTGATCAGTAAACATTTTAAAGTATCCTCCCAACAAGTAGTGGTGAAATTTTTGTAGCGCATATACCATGGCTAACCCCTCTCGCTCAGTAGTGGTGTAATTGATCTCAGCAGTTGACAGATTCCTGTTGAAAAAGGATAACAAATGGTCAATATCGCCTTCCCCAGGTTGTTCTAACACTCCTCCTAAGGAAATAGAAGGTGCATCGACATGCACATGAAACTCCTTGCTCCAATTTGGGAAGACCAAAATAGGCGCAGTAACCATTTTTTGTTTTAGTGTGTCAAAGCTTTGCTAGCATTCTTCTGTCAAACTAAACTGAAAGTCCTTCTTCAAAATATTTTCCATGGGTGTTGTAATCTGGGCATATCCTTTAATGAACTTCTTGTAGTATCCAGTATGTCCTAGCACAATGCACAGTTGTTTGACTGAAGTAGGAGGGGGTAGATCAACTATAATGGAAATTTTAGATGGATCGACTAACAATCCCTACTTGCATACAATATGACCTAACAACACTCCAAATGGTGAAAAGAAGATGCATTTCTTCATATTCAAGGCAATTTGACACTACCTACATGTGTCCAACATTATCCTTAGACATTCAATATGATTTTTCAATAAACTAAAAACAATCCAATCATCAAAATATGCTTCTAGAAGTTTATGCAGAAATTCCTTGAATTCTTCGACCACGACCCTGGAAAAGATAGCTAGGGAATAATTCAATCCAAATGGAATCATTGTATACTAATAGGACCCCCATTCTGTTGCAAAATTGTTCTTATGGCGGTCTTCCTTGGCAATCCTGATCTGATGGTATCCCGAGAATCCATATGTAAAAGAGTATACCTCTTGGCCTCCCACATTATCTAACACTTCATCAGTGAATGGTGTAGGGAAGGGGTCATGAAAATAGGCATCATTCAGCTTCCTGAGATCTACGCAGATCTTGATCTCTTCTGTCTTCTTGTCTTGTACCACCATAGGGCTAATCCATTCTGATTCTTCGACAAGTCCTATAATCCTTGCTTCTAGCATTTTGTCGATCTCAATCTTCACTTTCTCCTTATATTTAGGGTTCAATCTGTAGGGTCTCTGTTTGACTGGTGTTTACAGCTTTTAATGGGGTAGGCTCGGACCATCTGGTGAAATAATTTGTGGTTGTTATGATGTATTTATGTTGTTGCAAGGAGGTTGGATTTATTGGACCTATAATATCTAGGCCCCACTATTGAAAAGGGGAGTCTACCGAAACGGGTGCAACGAGAATGCTGGTTTATGCACTCGTCCAGACGCATTTTGACAGATTACACACTTGTGGCACAAGACATGGGAGTCTTCGAAAAGGGTAGGCTAGTAATAAACAGCTCTTAATACTTTGTGGGCAGTGGTGTCTCCACCAAAATGCCCACCAGCTTCCCCTACGTGTAATTCTAATAAGACTTTTTCTGCTTCATCTTTTTTGAGACAGCGCATAAGTATTCCATCAAAATTTTGGTGAAACAAAATACCGTTTACTAGGTGAAAAGAAGCATATTTTAATCTCAGTGCTCTCCTCTTTTTTGGATCAAAGTGACGGGGAGCTGATCCATGTATAAGACAAAATTTGATGTCGTCATACCAGGGATTAGTAAGGTTTTGTGCACAACATATTTTATTTTGATCATGCTGATCTAGAATTAACATATCAATTTCATTTTGTTTTCCTATAGCTAAATTAGCAACCAACTTACATAAACCTTGGCCTCTAACAATTTGTGCTGGGGTGATTTCTATGTCATATTCTTGTAAGGATGTGACCCAGTTTGCCCTTTTTTCACCTAGTTCTTTCTGCACTAACAAATTTCTGACAGCAGGGTAAGGGACAATGATTTTCATCCTTGATTTCAGTAAATAAGATCGGAAGTGTTTTACCTCTTTAAAAATGGCATAGGCCTGTTGATCTACTGTTGGGTAATTAAGTTCTGCTCCCTTGAAGGCCGAGCCCATAAAGGCAATTGGGACTTCATTGTTTTCAGCATTCTTTTGGGTTAGGACAATAGAATAAGACTGATTAGAGGGAAACGTGTAGAGGGTGAAGTCTTGCGAAAAATCAGGGCTCATTAGAGAAGGAGCGTCTACTATAGCCTTTTTTATTGAGTCAAAATCCCGACTTTCTAAAGGTCCTCAATGGTACTACACATCCTTTTTTATTAAGTTTTGTAATGGTCTGACCATTTCTGAAAAACTGGGGACGAACCTCCTAACAAAGTTTATCTGACCTAAGAAAGACTGCATGGACTTTTTTGAAGAAGGAGGGGGTAGTTTTGAAATGACTTGGGTCCTTTCAGAGTAAAAAATCATCCCTTCATTTGATACAATGAATCCAAGGAGCTTACCTTGTTCTACTGCGAAGACAGATTTTTTAGGATTTAAAGAAATGTCGTACTTACGACATCACTGCAGAATAGATCTTAGATGGGCTAGATGATCTCCTTTATTTTTTGAGAAGACAGTGACGTCATCTAGGTAAACTACTACATATTGATTGATTAAGCCGCAGAAAGCGATATCCATCGCTCTCTGAAAAGTGGCACCGACATTTATGAGCCCAAAGGGCATCTTCCTACAAGTGTAGGTACCCCACGGAGTACGAAAAGTGCTTTTGAGCTGATCTGGGGGAGACATAAGGACTTGGTTATACCCTAAAAAACTATCTAGCCGCGATAATATTTCAAAACCAAATACTTGTTGAAGGATCTATTCCATGGGAGGGACAGGGTAGTTGTCTTTATCAGACACACAGTCGGATTTCACCACTCTTCTTCCTCACAGGGACAAGATTAGAGACACACTATGTATGTCTTACTGGGAATATTATTTTAGCATTCAGGTGTTTGTTTAATTCTTTCTTGACTGTTGGTTCAAGTTTTGGGTGCATCTTTCTTAACTTCTATTGAAAAGGTTGGGTTTGGGGTTTCATGGGAATAATGTCTTGTATGATGTTAGGATCAAAGGTCTTTAGGTCGTCGTACATCCAGGTAAAGACATCTTTGAATTCCTTAAACAACTTAATAAATTCCATCTTTTCTTTCTCAGAACATCCCAACCCCAAATTGATGCACTGTGGGTTATATTTATTTCCTAAATTTACTTTTTCATGTGTCAAGGAAGCACTATTCATTTTACAATTCACTGATTTTCTAAACTTATCGTGAAGATCATAAAAATTTTCTAATCTAACCACAGATTTTGGGATAGAGTTTACCATGTTCGATGCAAACTCTGGGGATCTTGGATCTGGTATTACCGTAAAATCGTGAAGGTTTTCGTCGTGGGTACCTTCGTCGATAACTGCGCCCTGGAAAGTCTCTTCCATGTGCGGAAAAATGATAATCTGTTGATCGTCATCGAAGACTCTCCAATTGGTGATGTTGTCTGGGACAAATGGTCTGAACAACAACTCGACGGAAAATGCATTTGGAGATAAGCCTTCTGCAGGAAAAAGTTTTGAGGCGACGTTAGCTAACAAATCAGCCTCAGAATTATTCAATCTAGGAATAGAATTTATGTTAAATGCAGAAAAATTGTTCATTAAATTCCATACCTCAATTTGATAGCTTTTCAGGTGTGGAGATAAACAGTGGATAGAATTTTTTACCTATCTAACCACGATTTTTGAATCACCAAAGACAATCAAATTTTGAATGTTCAAATCTAGTGCTTTTCTGAGACCTTGCAGGAGTGCCTCGTATTCAGCCGTATTGTTTGTGCATTCGAATTCTAACCGGCAAGCAATCAAAGTTTTGTTATTTGTTGGATCAATGAGCATGCACCCTGCACCAGCTCCTTCCTTAGATTTTGACCCATCGAAGTAAAGAGGCCATATTTGGTTTTTGTCAGGTGCATGTGACCACTAAGAGAAAGTTGTTGACTGCGTGCAAGTCATAATTTCGGATTGTTGTTCCGGGTTAGTAATGGTAGAAGTTTCGGCCATGAAATTGTCGAAAAAAGTGTCCATCCCCTATATTTTAGGTGAATTGGTGGAAGCAGTGAATGGTTCATTAGGATCATTTAAATCGATTACCATGAACTTAATATAACACTCAGGATTTACCTTGATTCTGTTAGGATTTCCATTCTCGAGCAGCCACAAGTGAGACCAATCCGTTGAAAAATAGCCATGTAGTTGTTAAGACCAATCTCTACTTAAAAACAAACCATATACTTCTGGGATATCCATGACAATGATATCAATAACTTTATGGACTTTAGGATTAGATGACAATCTGATAAGCACATTTTTTAATTCGCCTATTACTTTAACACTAGTTCGATCAAGCTGAATAATTTTCAGGCTGGACAGTTGAACTTCGGCATTAATTTTTTGACAGACAGACCAAGGCATTACATTTGATGATGCACCTGAATCTACCATACAGTTATGTACATTCCTATTGAAAATTTCAAAAGTCAACAAAAAGGGAGGGACATTTCTGTGAGTATTAACAGTAGAAGTTTGTTGTTTTTTAATCGCAGCCCCTAAAACTAGTTTATCTACATTTGTTACACTTTTTACAGCAAGGTCTCTTTTATCATAAGGCTCTGACGTCGTTTTGGCGGAGACCTTTTGAGGTGTTTTGGGGCTGTTTTCAGCAACCTTGTTGTTGTTCGGATTGTTTTTTTTGTTGTTTTCTGCAATATTCTGCAGCATCTTTTGCAAAAGAAAAGGGAATTTTAATAATTCGTAAACATAAATGTTATCCCTAAGTTTTTTTAGATCCTCAATCAAATCATAATCTAAACTTGGGGTTGCTGAATTTTGTTTAGTTTCAATTGATTTAGGCTATTTTGGAGGTGCATTAGTTACAATTTCAGAATAAGACTTATTTGATGTCTTGCTCCTGGTATTGTAAGGATGCATTGTTTCGAAATTAGCTTGAAAAATGCTATCCAAAAAATGTCCAAAAATGTTTGGGGAGGATTCATCCTCTTCCATTATCTCTTGTTCAGCTACTTCTTTAGGAATCTTGGGAGGAATCAAGTTATCATGTGCTTCTAGAATCGTCTGAATAGCGAATTGTAAGCTTTCTAGGTTTAAGCCTTCAGAATTTGAGTTAGGCCAGTTTGTGGGAAAAGGCTTTCTAAAAGGAGGTTTGTAAGGCCCTTTGCTTGAAGAAGCTTCTTCAGTCGATCTTTTCAAATCTATAACTTGATTAGACAACTTATGAACAACCTTCTGTAAGTTTTCTAGATCTAAACTATCTGGTTGAGCTTTGTTTTGGGGAGGTCTAGGAAGGATTTCGATTTTATTCTTGGAGGATGAAATAGTCTCTGCATCGTTACAGGTATTGTCTTTTAGGCTGAGAATATCTTTCTCGATTTGACTCACCTCTTCAAAGGATTCTAACAATGTGGATTTATTGGACCTTTTTACCCAAATGGCTATGTTTTGATGTAAGGCTTTCGTGTAGTATGCGATGATAAGAATTTCGGCAGGCATCGAGTCCATGGGGATTCGATTCTTTAATGTCAGGAACCTTTGATTAAAGTCTTTTATATTTTCTTTGGGGTTCATCTTTAAACTAGAGAGTTCCATGACTAGAACTTCAAGAGATTTTTCGTCTCCGAATTTCTCAAGGAAACAAGACTCGAATCTATCCCATGAGACAATGGTGTGGGGTTGTTGGGCAAAGTACTGTAGAAATAATGTAACTGCGAAGAGCATTATTATTATATTTTATTATTGGATTAAATCCCCATTGTGGATTAATCATGTCATTATCATTATT
>JZKD02S1890236.1:203482-215367 GCA_000966675.3 Picea glauca
AAAGGTGGGTTTACCCACCCAGAGTGAGAGGTCGGCCCTGCCAGATGGTGACTCTTCACACGTGCCAGATTGATATAAATAAGAGGCTAGCGCCTCACTTCTTAGACACACTTCAGTTGCTCATTATCTTATGAGGCAAGCTACAATTGGAAGTTGGAGAGAGGAGAAGAAGGTTGGTGCATCTCTTGGGGAGGACTATCTGTATTGGTTTGAGCTATCTCTTGAACATTGTATAAGCCATTTATGATAAGGAAGTTTTTGTTGGGTTTTCTTCCCCTAGAGGGTTTCCCAGGATAAATGTTGTGTCTCTTGTGGATGTGTATTTCTCAGTGATATTGTTCTTACTATGCTCTTATCTATTTAAATGCAAAGAACTATAATAACGGAATAAACATTAACAAGTACCAGGTAGAGGCATTGCCTTCAAAGGTGTAGGGAAAAATCCTACATACTATGTCTTCGTGTTCAACACTACGGAGCCTAATGGCTAGCATGAATTTTTTGATTTGATTATCAGCAATCTGCTTGGAGTCTGGGTCAAATTTAGGGAACCATTTCTCTGGATGTTTAGGTAAAGGATGTTGGGGCCCAGGTATGGCCACTGCATCTTAATCGAGCCAAGGTCTGGTGGGATTGTTCGGATTTTCCATAGGTGTGGGTGGTGTCAAAGGATGAGATGAGGAACTGCCTTCATCTGATTATTCTTCTCCATAAGAAGAAGGATATGAAGGGGGTGGTGATGGTGGAATACCAGATCCTCCTGCTGCAGGAGTGAGGATATGATCTGGATCTGTAGGGTTTAAGGTAAGATCAGTACCTTCAAGTTTATCCCTGATATCAGAGAAGTCTAATGGTTGGTTCAAAGGCTGACCTGGTTGTCTGATACGGTCTAAGGCACTGTGCATTCTTATGAGGGATTGAAGAACAATTTCTTGTATGTCGGCCCCTGGGGGGTTTGGAGTTACTGGTTCAACGGTGATCCGTGGATTGTTGTTTGATGTGGTTGTTGTTTGAGGGACAATGTTGTCATATGAACGATTTCTTGTTACTATAGGTGAGTGGGAAGGTGGGGGAGGAGTCTTGTGACCTCCTCATGCCATTAATAGTATTCAGGCCCTCCTTCTAGCGCCATTTGTTGACGGGAAAAATTGAACGCTCGTCAACTGAAAGAGTAAATCCAGTCCGGGGTTGTCTAATTAACCCAATCCGTTTGGATTGACTCACCCTGACAGGTTTAATGGCTCCGTTGACCAATCTAAAGTCCTAAGGGAAGCGAAAAATAACTAAAGGAAATACAATAACTTACTAAATAACAATCACTAAAATATATATGTACATCTAAATATATATATATGTACATTTTATTTAAATAATATATGTATAATATTTCTATATACAATCTGTACAAATCACGAGTTTTAATCTAAACTCATAAAAATTGAATGTAAATTGGTTCCTTTAACAGCAGTAATAAAGAAAGAGAAAATACTATTTAATTTGTTGATTTGTTTTCTTGGATGTATACATTCATAAAATCAAATATTAAACTACTTAACTGAACAGAAAATTATAGATAGTGGAAATCGTTCTATATATAAAAAACTTCTATAGTCAACAAGCAAATGAAATAAAATAACAGACTAACCTATTAATGCATCCAACATCTGTACAATAGCCAATATCTAGTCACCTTATCTGAGAAGTAAACCTGCAACGAATCTCAAGGTTGCTTCGAACAAATGCAAAAAAATATGCTGGAGATTGAGTTTTGATAACAGAACATATAACATACATAGTTATAGTGATCTTATGATTTACAAGTGACTACAATGATATAAATCTTCTTGTAAAAAATTATAGTTAAACATTCAATAGGAAATAAGAGATAAATCTCAGATTTGTATCGAATTAATGATCACACTATATTATATCTGAAACGTGAGATATGGACAACATATGAAAATAATTATCTCAAATCACAATAAATCATGAAGACAAAAAGCTATCATCATCTATTATCATATTGAGATAAGCAAAACTTAAACTAAAACATAATACACAAAAGCTAAAGCTGTAATGTGTATTCTATCCCATTCAAGTCTGTGTGCAAATATCCATACTCTATCCCCATGACAAGATGATCCACTGTTTACAAAATGATAGGTTTATAAAGGTCTCAGGAAACATAACTGTTTATGTTCCTAAGATCAAATTTGTTTCAAAAATAAAGGGGGATGCAACCACCCTGATTTTACTAAATATCCAAAAACTAACAACACTCTATTACTGTTTATTCAGAATACATCATAGATATGACTGGGAGATCTTAAAAGTGCCTCAGATCAACTTTGAAATCATGGACCCCTGAAATTTTCTTAACTGGCTACAGAATCTTGCGATTTTGTAGCTAGTTATAATAGTAAATGAAATCTCATTTTATTCAATAAATAAAACAGGCTAATTTAATAATAAAAATAGTTTATTCAACAAACCAAATAATCTAACTTAATAATGACAACAATCATGCTATTAAATTAAAAAAAAATCATACCTCTAATCATGAAATCAAATTGTATCATGAAACTTTGGGGTTAACGATGGTTGTAGTTGCCTCTACATTTTTAAATATCACATGACATGTGGTTTTCATACACTTCTCCTTCCCTTGGATGATATATTCAAGCCTGTGGTTTTCGTTTGTTAAAACATCAACCTGGTCTTTTAAAAACTTAACCTGTGACTGTAGAAACGTGACATCAGTATAGTATCTGTCGATCCATGATAGACAGACATCACACTGTGACTGTGTGGAATTTGCATCAGAACGAACAAGATTATGGATCGATGAACCTTCCATACGGATAGTAGATTTATTGCAGAGCTGGACACCAAGAAACTCTGGATTCTCTTTCAAACAAGGAGGCAAATTATCGACAAAGTTATAGGGTCGGTCAGGGTGTGGCCCGAATGACACAGGGTCTTCCTCTGCAAGGAATTTGTCAATTTCAGATTCTAAGCTTCCATTAACCTCAATCATGTTGATCGCATCTGCACGAGAGTTTGTCTTATTTCGAAGACTTCAAAAAATTAGCCTGCCAACTCTTTTGTTTTTTAAATTGACATCAAGATTACTTTTAAACGTCTTTCCTGTAGGTTTCCTTACAATTTTAACACAGTCCTTTGGATGTGTAATCAATTTACTAGCATGTTGAATGACCTTAGGATAGATCAAGGGTTTGTTGTTAGGGGAAGAGGCACAAGGCTGTGGAGGTGAAAGAGATGTCGTTGGGTGGACAGGGGTTTCCTCAACAACAAGTTTATCTACTTCTCCCAATTCAGGGTTACCATAACCATTTCATGTTATAAATGAATCCCAACAGTCATTTTACGACTCTAACTGATGTATGAGGATGATTTTAATAAGGTCGTGATGAAAAACACTAGAGTCTTACCTCTATTTCTTATATCTTTTCCCCATTTTATATAGACTTCTGAGTAAGTAATATGGCATGAAACCCATAAAACTCATAAGCAGGCATAAATGATACAAAAATACAAGCCCGAACCGTCCCTCACATGTAATAAATTTCTTTACCACAATGATTAAATCATGCCACCGATATTTTAAGAACGAAATTGGCATGCCTCTATCATAGCTTGTTATCTTCCAAGACTTAAATAGCAGGGTCCAAGGGACTTCCTCCACTTTTGTGTTTTTAAACCATTTCTGACCACTTGCTGGCAATCTTGTGGCTTGACTCAGGAACTCCTCGGTAACCTCCAGTTGCACATCACCAACTTTCACCCTACAACCATCAAAGGATAAGGTGAATTCTTGGGCAACCCAAAGATTAAAACCCCGAAACTTCCTAATGAAAACAAGCTAGCCATTTCTTTCCAAATCTTCCCTAGCATTGTCATATGAGAGCAGGGTTTGGATACCCTTTGGTTCAGCTCTTACGATAGAAGCCATACTGGATGGGAGGGTAATCAAACAAACATAGGATATAGGTAGCGTTTGTAAAAACAAAACAATGCCATAACCCCGAGCCCAACAATGAAGGGTGTAAAGACTAACACTGTGGGATAGTCATTTAATTAAAACACATGCGAAGAGGTTTGCAAAACCTGAGTCCATACCAAACAATAATGGAAGTCTGTAAATCATATGCCACCTTTGTATTTTGTACGATCGAGGACCAAAATATTGAAAGGAAAATGAGTGCACACATCATGGGTTTGATTACAAAGTTTGGGGAAATCAAAAATCAAAAAATCAAGAGTTTTGTGAAAGAAATGTAATCAAAGATCAAATGAAAACCATACAAAAAATCAAATGGTGGGGGTCTTTTGTTCATTAAAACTATCAATCTCTTAGGCATGCTTAGAATTGAAAGGGTCAAAAACAAAGAGGGTAATATCTTCATGGAAAGGAATCAAAACTCCATAACAAATTAAATAAACAATTTTCCTTCAATGAAATTTTAAAACAAAATGGTAATTGTAGTCGTGAGTTTTCATGCTTTCAGTCATGAAAATGAAGCATGAATAGACGATAGGTAAAAAATGATGATTTACAGCTATGGTTTTGGAAACTTTTCATGAAGAGTAATGAAATTTCATGACCCTATGTAGGCAGCTATGGAGATTATTTAATAAAAAAAAAAATTATATTATTGTTTCCAACACGGCCGTAGGATTAATGTAATCATGTTTTTTGGTTGTTAATTTGTATATGTTTTCCAGTTCATATGCATGGTCTTCTTCTCTGATGGGCTCTATGTATCATTGACCTTCATCTGTATCTAAAGGTGCAATGAATCTAAGGCCATCTCTTTCAAAAGTCATACGTCTTTTCTTTAAATACCACAATGGAATTATTGAAATCCCAATCAATTCCTAACAGTGCGGGGTAAGGACAACTATCATCAACTATATCAATTACTTCAAAATATGCCAACGTTCTTACTCCATTGATGTCCATCGGGACATGCTCCAATCTGCCAAAGGGGCTTACAACTTGTTGATTATCCATCCTGAGCTTGATAGGGGAATAGATCAACTTCATTTTTCCCATTAGTGCCCAGGTTTTCTTCGTCATGACATTGACCTCCGACCCTAAGTCGAGGACCACATAGTCTATATCGTATTCTCCTATATGAGCATTCAAGTGTAATTCCTTACTTTTCCTTCTCTTTTTAGCGATTTGGTGTACTTCCCTATTTAGTAAGGGGTCTATCTTTCCTAGCTCATATTGTCTGATTATATTTTTTAGTTCTTGTACAGAGTTCTCATCCTAAATCAACTTAATGCAAGTATATAAAAATTCCATCAACTTGCTTACCTCTTTTCCTTCTCTTGATGAAACAGACTGATAGAATGCCAGAGGCATTCCATATTCTCTTACTTCTGGCCATGTATTTTATGAAGAGCCTTGGTCTGCTTTGAACTCTTTTCTTTTCTCCTCAAATATATGTCTTTCTTTCTTTGCATCAAAAGTTTGGGTCTTCTCCGCAACTTTATTGAGTCCTGAGTCTTCTGTAGCCTTTCCTTGGGTCAATCTGTCTTCTCTTATAACATCGACTCCTCTAGTGATAAAAACAACTCTGGGGTCTACTCCGTGAGGTTCGACATATATCAGTTGCACTTGCGGGTTCTACGAAGATCCTCGTCTTTCCTGAAGCTTAGCCGACAATGCTGGACATTCCTCGATAACATACTCGAAGGAGTTGCAGTAGCTGTAAGTGGTACAAGGGTTCTGACAGTCCCTTGCGAGGTGTCCTGGCTGTGCACAATTATAATATATGATATATCCTCGACCTCGACCCATACCTCCTCCTCCTCCTCCTCCTCTGAATCCACTGCAAGGATTGAATTTTCCTCTCCCAGGGGAGTTATATTGCGTATTGTTTCCTTCTTGTTGTACTTCTCCTTGAATTTTGTATATGTCTCTTGACCTTTCATGCATTATATCATACTCCCTACAATCTCTATCATCATTCCCCATGAACTTACAGAATGTGAAATATAAATTTGTGGGTGTCTGAACATATTTTTGCATGTAATAGCATTCACTAGGGCGATGTCTATTTTGGCATACATCGCACCAAGGTAAGGTGACTTGCTTCAAATGGATCGGAGCTCCAAAGACTAAGTATTCATGAAATAGGGGACAGTTCTCCTTGTCATGGCCTTCTGATTTGCATCTGACACACAAGATGTCTTCTCTTTTATCTTTTTCCTTGTCATTTTTCATATCTTCGACCTTCAAAGACAAACTAGTTAGCTGACTCAAGATTTGACTGATACCTGAGCTAGATTCTCCCATAAGGGGTGATTCTAGCTTCATGGCGATACCCAGCACCTCATCCTATGAAACAATCTTATGTTGCATCATATGAACTCTGATGTGTGGTAAAAGGGAAGCAATGAACGACTCTTTGTTCTGCTCATCTAGGATCTGAAGAGTCAATCAGCCTGTTAAGGTTTTGAATCTTTGATTGAATTCCCAAATAGGTTTGGCTACCTTCTGCTTGATCTCTTTCAACTCTGTGATACATTGTGACTCTGATTTGGGTTTCTTGAATTCTAAAATCAACATGTTATTGATCTGATTAAGCGGCTTAGGTTGTGCAAGTCCTTGGACAAGATTAATGTACCAATGCAATGCGCGGTCTCTTAGAGTAGTAATAAACTGAGTTATTTTAGCAGCTTCATTGGTGACATTCATAATATTCCATATGGCTTCACATAGGAACCAGTGTTGATCAGGGTCTTCAGACCCATCTCCCCTAAAGATAGGGAGCCTCATCTCATCTGCCATAGATCTTCCTAGGTTTCCTAGGTTTCTTGTCTGAGTATATGCTGAACTGCTAGTAATAGTACTCGAAAGACTCTGGTGACTCTGACTATTCTGATTGCTTAGTGTTGATGAAACAATAGGAGGGATAATAGTAGTTACTTCAGTAGTTTATGCAGTTCCTGAATTTTATGGCTCGTCCCGGCAAGGTTCTTCAGCTTTTCCTTCCTCTACCCTAGAAGGTTTTGAATTCTTTTCATTCGTCAGATCTTCCTCTTCTCCACTATAGAAACCCTCATCCTCGTAGTTCTTCTTAAATAGGTTCGCAAGATGAACTTCTCATAATGCTTTTCCATTGTGCATATGTCCAGCCTATGTGTCATTGTCGTTGTCCGAATTTTTGAACATTAGTTTTTTCAAATCCAACCACTCTATTGTATCTTCAAGATGTTCTTCTCATGCAATAGCATCTTGATCCTCAACTTTAGAAAATGTAAAAATTTTCCTCTAGGTCCCTTGAATAAATATATCTTAGCTTGGTTGTATGACTCTACTCTGTCAAAAACAAACTCGGTGATGTACCCTCCAATTTTGCTATCAAACCAGTGATCTATTGCTCGTGATACAACATTATCACCTCTCTTGAACTTCTTGATCAGCAGCGACATCTAAACTACAGGAGGTCTAGATATGATCTCAAACTGGGTATCTGCTAACCTAGCTAACCACTCGTGTAGCTCCTGATGGATTCCTCCAAAGAAAATCTTCTGTATATCAGTAAATATATATCTCTCCAACCAATCCTCTATACTAATATTAGGGTTCTTGTTTTGGAATTAAACAAAGTCCTTTTCTTGATCTTCTATCCACTCCTGAATTTTTTTCTTTGATGGGAACCACCTTGACATTCCCTCAAGAATATTCCTATCCCGACAACGGAACCATTTGTTGGCACAGGGGCAGACCCTGGGTTCAGCTCCAAGAGCGCACCAACAAGCCATAACTACTGGCCGTTTTGGCCATACCTGTGAAGTAGATGAAGTCTCACCTGAATCAGCTATGGGGGGGTTGCAGGATAGAGATGTCTATAACCAAGGGAATGATCAAGTGGATCCAACACTAGAAAAATACAACAGGCATATATCACTTATCATCTTAGATCTATTCCACACATCTATCAGATCTACCACAACAAGTCAATAACAATATATGAAGGAAAAAGAACATAGCATCAATCACTCACACGAGGCGAGATATATGTGGTTCACCCTCTCTCTAGGGATATGTCCACATAACGATGCTTTTTAATGTATTAGGATGAAGCTTACAGTTCTTGTCTACGCTCTTAGCTAGCAGATCTTATTTCTTCTTCTCTCTATCTCTCCCCTCCCTACGCACCCAGCTGCAGGGTTCATCTTCGCACCTAGCTGAAGATCTTACAATACAGAAGGCTCTCGTACTCATAGTTTCTCTCTCACCCAGTTTTACTCACTCGATCACACAAAAATAATAGTAACAACAAAGACAACTAGATCTAACTTCCTTCCCTCATGTAGGTTCTTATTTATACATTACAATCACTCACCTACATCCTTAGGCCGAAACCTAGGTGTCAAAACCCTAGGTACCAAAACCCTAGGTGTCTAAAACCATAGGTCAAATTGACTCATGTTTTTAGGGCTTCGCCAACCTATCTTTCCTTCCTTCTCGCGTGGTGCTCCAAAGCATCCAACGGTGGATTTTCGTCTTGGTGAGTTGTCCACGATCCTTCTTCCTTGTTGATCTGTCATCCTCGATCTCCTTGTCCAACGACTTGCTTCCTTTTACTTCACTCCCTCTTTTCTACTCTTTTTCTCACTTCGACCCAATAACAGTCAATGTGTCTTTCCTGTAGTTCGCATTCTACCTTTTCTTCCTCAATCTTCACTTAATTCCATAACCAAGGGCCAATATCACACATGCATGCTAAGATAGAGTTGTTTAGACTTAAAGGAATTATGGAATGCATTTCGGTGAATGTGTGCTTATATTGTATTCCATATAAATGTTTATGCTAATAGCCAAAGTGATGTGATTATTACTAACTCATGAAGTTGAGAAAACTTCAGGAGATGTTAAATATTGCAACAAGAAAGTTGCAAGTTAAATTGGTTACATAATGATGGATTACAAAAACGTTATGTCAAGGTAACATAGTAATGAAAATATTGATGGCTAGAAGAGGAAAAGATTTTATGATAGTACATGTAAAGAGAATGATGGGTTCAATTTAGTTAATAGTTCAATTAATGGAAGTGATTTAACTGTTAACTTTACACAACTCTGAGGTCACTTTGTGAATTTTTGTAATTGTTTCCATGAAAATATAGTGTACATGAGATATTTGAAAAATATGTTTGGCTAAATGAAAGGTTGAGAGTATTGCAGGTAAGAGTGTTCTCAAGTATGGCACTATTTTAATCCATAATAAACATTGATGCCTATTGCGGCAAGAGCCAAGAAATTATGAGATGGAATCTCATACTCCGGAAATTTTGAGTTTCCTTATGAAACAAATTTGGTATTTAATGAGTAAAATCGTTATGATGATATCTCATGAAAATTGTGTGTGTGTGACACAGATGAGATGTTGGCTATTGAATATCGAAGTTTGGGAATAACAGAACCAAAAGGAAACTTAGCTCAAGGACAACGGAATAGAACGAAGAAAGTCCAATGGACTTGTTGCAGCTTAGGTTCTTAGAGCCACAACTCAAAGATTTCCTGGCAGAGTGCATTGGAGACCTGAAGAGAAGTGGAGCATCATGAGGGACTGCAGAGAAGAGGAGGGGGTACACTTCCTTGGGTTGTGTAGAATGATGGGGAATGGGGGATTGTTGGTTGGAACTGTTGCCAGAAATATAAATTGTAAGATTATTATGCATATTTTGGGTTGGTGTTCCTATGTATGTATGTTTTTAGGCTGGAGTGCCTATGTATATAAGAATTAGTTGGATAGCATGTGTGGATTAAAGGCTAGAGAGCCTAGTTGTGAGGTATTAAGAACATCGGTATGGTGTTGTGCACTGAGGACAGTGAAAAAAATAGGGGGAGGGGGATATATCATCCCCAATTTTAATCCCTATGAACTAGAATGTATTTATGTAAATGTGACTTAGGTTGGTGAGATAGTATGTTGAAAGGTTAGGGTGCCTAGAAATGTAATACTTCAAATATATTAATAAAATACATCACCGATTGCAAGAAGGACATGGAAAAGAGTTATGGGGGGGGATATGATTCCATGAGAGAGGGGGTTGATGATATACTACTTCTATTAATTATTTATTTACCCATGTTTTTGTTGGGGAGCGATTGAGGGAGTGTGTAAGTCTCTTAGGGAGACCATGTTGTGCCTTCGATGTCCTTTCTATTAAACCTTGTGTGTGGGTTGTTTGGGGGTTCATTTTTCATTGATATGTGGATCATTCATTTAGGGATTCTTGATTCATTGTGGTTGCTCATCATTTGGTTCATCATTCATTCTTTGTCATTCGTGTGTTGGGTATAGAATAGAAATGAATGACTAGATGTAGAGAGCCATTGTTGGATGGTTGTAAGGAATTATTGATTATTCTAGGAGGGAATGGATGTCTTTGTGCATGAGAATGATGGAAGTTGGGAAAGAAATATACATAGCTGAGAATCCTTGGAGTTTCCAACATTGATATTTCCTTACCAGTATCATTAGAGCCTTCAAAAATAAGTGGAACAACCTGAGGGACTACATTGTAGAGAAAGGGGTTCATTTCATTGGTTTGTGTAGGCTGAAGGGGGAAGAGAGATGGTAAACTATGATTTTTGTGTGTTTAGAAAAACTGTGAGACCTTGTTAGCTAACTATTGTGTGTTTTAGATTTGTCCTAGGACTCGTCCTTGTGGATTCATAGCCTTGGCTCAGGGGTGACATGTTGTTGATATTTGGAACAATAGTGTTTGTTTTTGGGTGGAACATCCATTGTCTGCAGCTAGTTGATGAATTTTTGTTTGAAAAGACAAGTACCCTCTATGTTTTATGTGTAAATTATATTCCACTGTTTATTTATGATCTTAGTGATGTGTTTATGTTATGAATGCTTGTTGTTAATGTTTTCCATGGAACGTTGTTCATTTGTTTTACAATTTAACATTAATATTGATGACTACATGTGCATTTATCATGTTTTTTGAATTAAAAGAATGTGCATTTATTGTGGTTTTTGAATTAAAAGAATGTGCATTTATCCTATGCATATGTTGTAGGAAACCATTAATAGGAAGCTTCTATGAATGAGGAATACAATTACCTCATTGAGAACCACACATGGGATTTGGTTCCTCTTCCTTTAGATCATAAACTTGTTATATGCAAGTGGATATACAAGAAAAATATGGTAGTGGATGGACTTATAAACAAGTACAAGGCTAGTATTGTAGCTAAGGGCTTCTCACAAGTTTATGGGATAGACTACAATGATAGTTTTGCACTAGTGGCCAAGATGGACTATATTCAACTAGCTCTCATTATTACAACATCAAGAAAGAGAGAGGTTCAACGTATGGATGCCAAGAAGGCTTTTCTCCATGGAGATATTGAGGACGATATCAGTTGTTGGAATGTTGTTCAATAATGAGAGTGGGGGGTGAATCGGTATTGCTTCTTTTTCTCAATTTAACTTAATTATTTATTAACTTATAACAATTTATCAACAAGAATGTATAGAACAGTTCTGAATTTTAAATGTAACAATCATAAAAATTGTATTTCATTTACAAGTTACAGTTTGTAAGAGACACCAATATATATTATTTTTAGCACCAACTCAAGGAGAYACCAATCCCYTGTTTTCCARGCACCAACTTGAGGAAGCACCAACTCCCTATARAATAYRCTCCAACCTGTAGAGGACTCCAATCTTGTTTTTTTAAAGCACCAACTCCCTATTTCAGGCTTCAACCTACAGAGGAATCCAATCCTCCCTTGCTCCTCCCTTCCACCCTCACTTCATGTGAATGTTTCAAGTTCTTCCTTGGACTCTGTCTGTGTTTTTATCTTATGAATTAGACCA
>JZKD02S1890236.1:215417-228981 GCA_000966675.3 Picea glauca
GTATAGAACAGTTCTGAATTTTAAATGTAACAATCATAAAAATTGTATTTCATTTACAAGTTACAGTTTGTAAGAGACACCAATATATATTATTTTTAGCACCAACTCAAGGAGACACCAATCCCTTGTTTTCCAGGCACCAACTTGAGGAAGCACCAACTCCCTATAAAATACACTCCAACCTGTAGAGGACTCCAATCTTGTTTTTTTAAAGCACCAACTCCCTATTTCAGGCTTCAACCTACAGAGGAATCCAATCCTCCCTTGCTCCTCCCTTCCACCCTCACTTCATGTGAATGTTTCAAGTTCTTCCTTGGACTCTGTCTGTGTTTTTATCTTATGAATTAGACCATGGAGACACTCTCCCTCCACTATAATTTTATGTTTATATAGTATTCCAATAAGTATAAAATTGAAACATTGTGTCTCTTTGTATGAACCAATACACCTCTTTATTTAATTTAATAATTATGCTAACATTTTGTCATTAAAAAATTATCTTGAATTCAAAATACTTCAAATCCTTTGTAATTTTTTCAGCATTAATGGAATATCTAGGTGCTAAAAATTGTTCACTGTTATTCTAACATTTCTTTAAACAAACCCTAATCCTGAGGTGTTAATTATCTTAATCATATTTTTAGTTCTTATGAGTCGATCTCAGTTATGGATTAACTCTTCTTATTTTGGTCTCACACTTGCATATTGATCCAACAATCTATGATCAATCTTCATTTTCCACTGTCGACCCATAGAATTTATGATTTTTGTTGTTTAGTCAAGTGATCTAATGATCATAGTCATACTTCTAACTATTCTTTGCATTTTTTTTCTCACAACTATAAAGAGGATCAAGGTATCAATTCTTAATAAAAGATGAAAGAAAATTAAGTACATTAGGATCAAGTCTGTCTCTTTGATCCTATATCTATTTAAAATGATAGGGTGATTATGAATTACTTCACAAATCCTACCTGTGTTATTTTTCTGGGCTTTCTCTAAGTCTGCTAGTTTTCCTAGATTCCTAAACATTTGAGTAAGTGGCCTTCGCCGTCCAATAATTGTCCCTATACAATTACTCCAGGGATATTGTATTTTATGGATAATTGACGATCAATATGTATGATCTGCAAATCAAAGGCTTATATTCTATCTTCTACACCAACACATAATTTTTTTGTTTAAAACAATTATAACTCGGGTCGTTTATATGACGGGAAATTCTTGACCACTCAAGCCACATGTCGAGTCAAAAATAAAAAAGAGTCGACCACCTCGAATTCGAAATGGGAAAAATGAGTCAGTCAAAATATAGATTGGGTCGAGGAAAAATAAGTCGACGAAAGTCAAGTCAGAAAATAAACTAGATTCGACCACCTGGAAGTCGAAATGGGAAAAATGATTCGGCCAAAATGCAAGTTGGGTCGAGGAAAAGTATGTCGACCAAAGTCAAGTCAACCAAGAGTCAAGAAATGCAAGTCAAATTCGAAGGAAATGCAAGTTGAATTTATCCAAGTCAAAGTTGGAGGCAATGCAAGTCGAAGTCAAAGGCAATGTAAGTCAAAGTTATCCAAGTTGAAGATAAAGGTTTATAATAGAAACTCTCATTCTAGACACTTTTACACATTTTATTGAGCACCGGATTTTGATATTTCCCCTTTGCATTTAAATAGGAAAAATTTAATATCCATAAGTAATCAGTGTTTAGATAATGCATGAGTTTGACAATATCATATGCACAATTTTGATGATGATGACCATAATATTGACCTCTTTGCATCAATGCCAATACCAACATCATATACCCTCTGTGACAACTTTAACAACTATTTGAGAAAAGTGTCCCCTTAAAAAATGAAATTTTATTGGGATATTCTTGGTTTTTGAGTGCATGAAATGATTCTTAGAAAGTTTTATGGAACTGGTATTCTCACAGTTAAGAATAATTGGATAATCATACTTTATTTGCAAGTCTTCCATAGTTTGTTTCATCCAAATTACTTGAGTGTAGCAAGAGGCAGCATCAATATATTTAGCCTCCACTGTTGATAGTGGTATGGAGGGTTTATTTTGACTTAGCCATGACACAAGACATTTTCCTAGGAAGAATGCTCCTCCACTAGTGCTCTTTTTTTCATCCACACTTCTAGCCCAATCTGTATCAGTATATGCAGCGAATGTGAAGTCTTTTGTTTTGGATACTATAATCCAAAATCCAAAGTGCCTATGAGATATCTAAAAATCCTTTTATTTTCTTTTAAATGTGTCTCTTTAGGTGCAGATTGAAATCTGGCCACTAATCCTACAACTTGCATAATGCCCGGTCTTGTTGTTGTTGCGTATAATAGGATACCAATGATTGTTCTATACATGGTTTGTTCTACTTCTAGTGATTCATCATCTTTGCTTAGTTTTCATCCTGTAATCATAGGAGTGCTAAAAGGTTTACAATCTACAATTTGAAATTTCTTCAACATTTATTTAATGTATTTGGACTAGGATATGAATATTCCTTTGTTTGATTGTGAAACTTGTAATCCTAGGAAGAATGTGAGTTCACCAAGAATTGACATCTCAAATTATTTTTTTCATTTCTATAGAAAATTGCTTGCTTAGAGGATTTAGATTACTTCCAAAGATGATATCATCCACATATACTAGAAAAATAATCATATTCTGATTTTCAATTTTAATGTAAATATTGTTGTCAGTAGCTTCTCTTTTGTATCCTTGTTGTTGTGGATGATTATAAAGACTTGAAAACCATGCCCTGGGAGCTTATTTGAGACCATAAAATGATTTCTTTAATTTGCAGACATAGTCTTTATTTTATGATAATACAAATCCTTCAGGTTGTTCTATATAAAATTCTTTCGTTAGGTTTCCATTTAATATATTTTGATTTTTTTAAAACATGCAAATGCTAAGAACATTTTGATAGCTTCTAATCTGGCTACTGGGGAAATTGTTTCCTCAAAGTCAATCCCTTCTACTTGTTCATATCCTTTGCACGCTAATCTTTCTTTATTCCTTATAATTTGACCATCTTCATTAACTTTATTTTTAAAAATCCACTTGGTCCCTACCACATTTTTGTCTTTTGGTCTTGGGACAAGTTCCCAAGTCTGATTCTTCTCTATTTGATAAAGCTCTTCATTCATGGATTTAATCCAATATTCATATTTTCACGCTTCTACAAATGTTTTTGGTTCTATTAGGGAGATCATTGCTTTTCCTTATTCATATGTTAACCTGGTTCTTGTTTCAACTCCAACACTTGTGTTTCCTATGATTTGACTTTCAGGGTGATTGCTTTGTACTCTTCTTGATGGTGACTTTGAATCTTGTCTTGGTGATGCTTCTACTTCGTTTTCTTCTTCACTTTGTGATTCTTCTTATTGTATTTCTTTAGTTTCTTCTTAATCTTGATCATCTCTTCTTCATTCATCAACTTGTGAATTGTCTTGAGATTTGATTATTTTTTATGTTAGATCATCCACATTTACATTTTCACTTTTCATAATTGTGTGCAGCCTTAGATTATAGCATATGTAGGCCTTTTTATTGGATGAGTAACCAATAAATATACCTTCATCTAATCTAGAGTCAAATTTTCCTAGATTATCATCATCTCTTTTTATATAGCATTTTCTCCCAAAGAATCTGAAGTGTTTTACTAATGCTAGTCTGTCAAACCAAAACTCATATGGTGTCTTGTCATGATTAAATCTAATTTGCGCTATGTTAAGTATATATACTATTGTATATACTGCTTCTTTCCAATAGATATATGGGAGTGTGGCTTCATTTAACATAGTCCTGGATGCTTCTTGGACAGTTCTAGTTTTCCTTTCAACAACTCCATTTTGTTGAGGAGTTCTTGGATCTAAAAAGTATCTTTTAATTCCATGTGTTTCACAGAACTCATTGAACTCATCTGAGGTAAATTCCCCTCAATTGTTTGATCTTAGGCACTTGATTTGAGATCAGTCTCATTTTCAACATGTTCTTTGAAGGCTTTGAATTTTTTGAATTCTTCTAATTTCTCTTTAAGAAAGGATAATCAAGTCATCCTTGTATAGTCATCAATGAATAAAATGAAGTAATGTTCACCTTGCATGTTGTTAGTTCTTGTTGGTCCACAAAGATCAGTGTGAAGAAGTTCTAATGGTTTTGATGTGGAGTATTTTTTTTTCTTGAATCGTCCTCTTGTTTGCTTTCCATGTTGGTAGTTCCTATAAACAGAGTTTGAAGGTTTAATCATTTTTGGCATATCTCTCACAACCTCCTTTTTATTGACTTTTATCAAATTGTCAAAACATATATGTCTCATTCTTATGTGCCATATCCAACTTTCATCTATTTGGCTCATGCAACATTTTTATTTTTATTCTATGTTTAAGATATATACATCACTTGGTGTCATGGGTGCAACAACCACGAATTTTCCTGAGCCCTCTTTCCTAATTTCACATTTTTGAGAATCAAATATTAGTATGTGTCCTTGATCACATGTTTGGATTACACTGAGGAGATTAGGCTTCATATTTTCAACTAATATCACATTTTATTCTTTATCTTTGTTATTTCCCAGACTGATTGTACCCTTTCCAAGTATCTTGGCAGACACATTATCTCCAAAAGTAACTCTTCATTTTTCTTTCCTTTCTAGACTGACGAATTTGTCTTGATCTTTTGTCATATGCTTTGAACATCCACTATCAACATACCATCGAATCCTTTTATCTTTGTCATATAAGGCTACCTTACTCTATGTTTTCTTTTCTTCCATTTTTTTTTTCTTTCCATGTCTTCTTATGTTTTTATTCTTGAATTTTGGAAGTTTTTTGTGGGATCCTTTGGTAGTATAAAATCACTAGCTTTGTGACCATAGTTGTTGCATTTTTCAACATTGTAATATTGTAGTGGAGAGAATGAATTATAGTTTCTATTCTCTTGATTATTATAATTCTTGTTGTTCCTATAACCATATCTTTGAACAATTTTATGATTGTATTTTCCATAGGCTCTACATTATAATGCTTTATGCCCAAAATTATTGCATGAGACACAATAGCCAAGAAAGAGATGTTGATACCTTTTGGGGGGAGTTCTTATTATAGTTGTATTCCTTCTATATTCATTTTCTTTTGAAGGGAGAGAATATTTTTGTTGATTAGAAACAGTCTTAATTTTTCTTTCTTCCTTTTTGAAAGAGCTCTGAAGGGAAGCTGCATAACTTTTTGTATTTTTGTCAGTTTCCTCAGATGTAGAGTTAGATCCTTTGTTGGAATTATTTTGATCATAACCCAGTACTGACTTATTTTTTGATGATCTTTGATTTTTAAGAATATCATCCAATATTCTTGAACTATTTTCAAATCTTGATTGGTTGTTTCCTTTCTCAAGTTCTCTTTTTAGAAAAAGAATTTTAGCCTCTAGCTTTTCACAGTCTAATTTTTTTTTATTGAGTTGTTTACTTATGACCTATTCAATTCTTTTGGCTTCTTGGAGTTGAGTCTTCAAGTCAATAATGATTTTCTTTGATTCCTTGATGGTTATTGAAACTTCCTTTTCTCTTCTTTTTTGTTTTTCTTCAAGTTCTAATAGTTGTTCTCTTAATGATTTGTTCTTCTTTTTATATTTTCTTAGTTCTTCAAGAGAACTAATAAGTTCTCCTTCAAGATATACTTCTCCTTCAACTTCAGATTTTTCTTCATTATCATCAGCAACATTATTTTGATTTTTTATGCCCATAAATAAAATTTATGTCTCTTCATCTTCACTCATGTCAAATGAACTAATGTCTTCTTTGGAGTAGGAGTTTTTCTTTTTCTTTTAGAATTTCTTCTAAAATAAATTATCTTCATAAATAAATTTATGTTTCTAGTTTTTATCTTCTTAAGTTATTTATGGTTATAATTATCTTCATCATCACTATCAACCTGCTTGTGATAGGGACATTTATAGGAAAAATATCCAACTTTGTCATAGTTGAAGCACTTTAAGGGTAACTTTCCTTTATATGCCCCAGACCCTTTCTGTAGTTTCCTTATAAATTTGGCCTATTCTTCATCTAATATGTTTGATATGTCTGATTGATTTTGATTTGGCACATGCTCATGGTTCTTTGTTTATTTTTATTCTTTGAAGTTTGTTTCCCTTTTTTATGACTTTTCTTGCCCGATTCTCATTTCATAGGCTATAAGAATCCCATGAAGTTCATCCATTATAATTTTTTCAAGGTCTTCTCAATATTCCAAGATAGATACCTTGGCATCATATCTCATTGGTAATGATCTCAGCACCTTTTGGACAATAATTTTGTCTTTTATCTATTCTCCCAATGCTCTGATTGAATTGACTATTTCATCCACTCTTTGAAAATATTCCGCAATGTTTTCTACCTCTTTCATCTCTAGACTCTCCAACTTCCCTCTATATGTTTGAATTTTTGCTTGTTTAACTTTTCCATCTCCTTTATAAATGACTTTAAGTTTGTCCCAACTTTCTTTTGTTGATTTACAATGCATCACTTTTACAAATATGGGGTTTTCTAATCCACCCAGAATTGTATTAACAACCCTTGAATTATCATTCTAGAGTTTCTTTGCAGCAACATTTGAAGGTGCAGTAGTTGGTGTAGTTTAACCATTTACCACTAAAATCCAAACATTACATCCAAGAGCCATCAGATAAATTTTCATCCTTATACTCCAAAATGAATAATCATTTCCTTTGAACAATGGTTCTATGTTGGAGGACATTCCTTCTTATCGATCCATTGGATTTCTCAGAATCTGCCTTCAAATCTTTAGACTTTGGTGAAGTAATATGCTCTGATACCAATTGTTCAAATGTTGTTCAATAATGAGAGGGGGGGGGTGAATCAATATTTCTTCTTTTTCTCAATTTAAATTAATTATTTATTAAATTATAACAATTTATCAACAAGAATGTGTAGAACTCTTAATTTTAAATGTAAAAATCATAAAAAATATATTTCATTTACAAGTTGCAGTTTGTAAGAGACACCAATGTCTCCTCTTTTGAGCAACAACTCAAGGAGACATCAATCCCCTGTTTTCCAAGCACCAACTCCCTGTAGGTCAATCTCAAACTTGTAGAGGACTCCAATCCTCTTGTTTTCAAGCACCAATGTGAGAAAGAACCAACTCCCTGTTTCAGGATTCAACCTATAGAGTACTCCAATCCTCCCTTTCTCCTCCCTTCCACCCTAACCTCATGTGAATGTTTCAAGTTATTCCTTGGACTCTAATTGTGTTTTGAACTTTTGAATTAGACCATAGAGACACTCTCCTTCCACTATACTTTTTTGTTTATATAGTATTCCAACAAGTATAAAATTGAATCATTGTGTCTCTTTGTATGAACCAATGCACCTCTTTATTTAATTTAATAATAATGCTAACATTTTGTCATTAAAATTTTATCTTTAATTCAAAAGACTTCAAATCCCTTGTAATTTGTTTAGCATTAATGGAATAGTTGGGTGCTAAAAATGTTTATTGTTGTTGTAACAATTCTTTGAAAAAAACATGATCCTGAGGTGTTAATTATCTTAATCATATTTTTAGTTCTTATGATTCGATCTCAGTTATGTATTGACTCTTTTTATTTTAGTCTCACACTTCCATATTGATCCAACCATCTACAATCAATCTTCGTTGTCCAATGTCAATCCATAGAATTTATAATTTTTGTGGTTTGGTCCAGTGATCTAACGATGTTACGAGGAAAATCTCTCTATGGCTAGGGGTAAACCACAACAAACAAAAATCACTGTAGAAATAAACTCTACTCTCAAGTATTCTATATAAACAAATATTCTAGCAAGACAAGATAAAAGGCCTACCTCGTCTAGATGTTCGATGAAGTCCACCGTTGAGCACTTGACCCAAAGCAATATACCTGCAACTAGTCCTCAACAACCAAGCAATGCAAGAATATGTTGATAATATATGATGTTACCACATTAAATATCATAATCCATCAACATTCATAACAAATATGCCCATGGAATAATAATTCAAATATGTGCAAGATGTTAATTGGACGAGAAAAGAGTATTTATATTAAGATATAATCAGCAGAAGTGAATAAGTTACATACTTTCGTGTCGGCATGGTTCAGAACCGAGAAAATAAGTTCCTTCCAGCTAGGCCTCCACCACTTCAATCCTCCACCAAATTCAAGATCATATAAGAGAGACAATGAAGTTCTCAATCAGTAAGGGAAGAGCTTGGGGGCTAAACAATGTGTTCAGACTTAAAGGATAAAAGAATGCAGACTTAATGTGAAGTGAATAATTCCTCTAGCATAACTCTTCTCTCAAAGTTGAATTCTTTCTCCTCTTTTCCATAGCTCAGAATTGGCCCATTTATAGCCTTCAAGTGGAACTGAAGGGTCGATTCGGAACATTTCCAGTATATGGAAGGCCAAGGATCATTGATCTTGTGATGTGACATGGAAAACCAATACTATTTTTCAATTTTGGGTACATTTATCGATGTACACGGTATGTAGTGGTTCAACCTATGTATGTTGTAGGAAAATATCCCTGCAGACAGGTAGATTGCCTCTGAGAGCTTGACCCTAACTCTAGAAAGAAAATGCTTAACATGGACACTGACTTCCTTTCAAATCTATCTAAACTAACACATGAGAAGGAAGGATGACAGAGGTACCTCTTTATCAACGTTTGTCCCTACACGCTCCTAGTTGCGCTTCGATCCTTTGCTTCTCACTGGATCCTGTGGACAAAATGAGATACGACCACTTCCTACTCTATTGATATTAGCTTGAAAACAGATCTATCAGTTAATGATAAGTTTATGTAACATTAGACACAAACTAGAAAGAAACAGGCCAAGTGTGTCATATTGATGAGAATAACGACAGCAGTACTTACAATCGTAGATACGAATGTGACGGCTTCATCGAGTCCCCTTCGTCTAACCCTTGCCTGAAAGATCCACAACCTAGATAACAGCAACTTCACTGATCACTCTCCTTTGGCTGACTGTGAGCTTCCTCCAAGATCATAAGTTTCATGTCTTTAGTTCTTCCCCCTTTCCACCATCATAGAGCTTGTTTATATAGGTTAAGAGGAGCTTAAACTCTTGAGTTATATTTAGAACAAGTTGGGAACCTTCTCCTTAAATCAGGGATCTCTTGATGAAACCAAGAATTCAAACACAACTACCTCCTAATATCGAAAGATCCTCCCCTTATTCTCCTCAACGGGCCAACTACTGCCTCAGATTAGGCAGTGCTCCCTTAGAATGGGCATTAGAGCGATGTAGCGCTCCCTGGTAAGCTTTAGGGGAGTGCCAGCGCCTTCAATATGAGCAGCGCTCCTTCATAGGGGGATGGGGAGCGTTATAACGCCCCCTGAAGCCTTGTAGGGGAGCGCCAGCGCTTCTAGGGCTGAAATAGGGGAATGCTCCTTCTCAAAACCCTTTTTTCAGGGCCCTCTTCAGGTGTCAAGAGTTATTTGACTTCAGTAAATCAGTTCTCCTTCTTCAAATCAAGCATATGAGATGTTATAAGTGTATCCTTAGTGTCGTTCGACATGGCAGTATGTATGAACATCATTTGCGACACTTGTGACCAACTTACGACACTTACGAAAGTTGTAAAGAAGATGCAACACTTACAACGATTGAGAGGAACATGCGACACTTATCCAGCTGAGTAATTTTGACGTGTAACAGAATGCCCCCCAAAGTATGAAGTTAGAAGATGCCAACTAATCATTGAAATAATTTGTAGATGTCCAAGCAAGGTTATAGACTTGGAGAACCTGACAGAAGCTGCACACAAACATCCAAAAAGTATCATGACATATTTCAAAACCCAAGGCAGGCATACCTATGCTTGAGCGATCAAGACTTAGCAGGATATGGTCACCATAAAATACACTGCGGATCCATAATTGTATTGATAAAAAGGTATATCCACCAAATATATAGTGTGGATCTATACTCTGATGACTCGAACTGATCGTAGCCACAAAGAATACACAGTGGATCTATGAGATGACAAGACATAGCCACGACCAATACAAAGTGGATCTATGTAAAAGTGTATGTGTTCTTTGTCCAATAGAAATTCCTTTGCAGCCTAGGCAAAGAATATATCAAAGTGATCGCTCAACCTAGGGTCTTCTTACCAATCCCGACATGGTACGATCCTAACCATGTGAATAGATGTCCTGATGTCGAACACGGCAGAAACCACTTGATTACTGGTCAATGGTGTGAACCGTTAACAAGTGCGAGGGAGATCACCATTAATGTCAATGATTCCGAAGGTACCCTAGTACATTCCAGCGAATGTGAATAGATGAGCTGAGGTCGAACATCTGCGGAATCATTTGATCAGGGGTCAATGATGTAAACCCACTGTCGAATGTGAGGAGGCATGCCATTGAGGCATGCAGGTCCCAAAGTACTAACTGGTTTCTAAGTCTGATTCCCGGATAATGTGTTGGAGTCGACAAGAATAGACTTGTCGAGGGAGGTCCTTGATGTATCCCTCATCCACGACATGAAAAAGACATGGAGATGTGATTGGCAGATTGAACAGACATGGACTGACACAGTTTTTGAGGCAAGATATTTGGGATGGCTGACTCTCGAGGCGGATACTTCCCTTGAACACTGGGGCACTACAACAAAACATGACATGGACCAAAACTATGCAATGGATACTGTGACTTGCATCGAGTGACCCAAAGGAGTGAAAGGAACTCCGAGGATTGGCTCAGTGCAGAGGTTCAGCGGGTTATGATATATGCAAAGTGACAAAGTGTCATGTTCAAGGGAGAATCTAAGAAGTGTTGGATGTTGTTCTCAAGAGACTGTTTGGCTTGCTCCTTTCAATTTTTCCCCCATCCAGATAGATGAGTACCTCTTTTTGATTTAATGAGCTTGAGGAGGATAACACATGCTCTATATAACTCACCTTCGGTAAGTTCATCTTCCTTTGTTTAACGAACTGGAAGAAGTAAGGGTTCTGTCCCATATGGGCCTGTCGATGTGTGCTTTAACGAGTCAAAAGATAGAAAACTTGAAGGTTTTTCGGAATTATAGAGTTTGGAAAAACACTTAAAAGAGAACTCTCTCAGTTCATTTTTCGTACAGTAGTCCAACGAGACCAAAAAAGGGTTAAACTATCACTCGCAAGACGCCCTTTCTGACCTTTTAACGAGTGTGAAAGGAAGCAAGATCACTTGACAATCTTTTCATATTTAGAGAGTCTGAAAAGGGTTTAAAGGAGACTCCAGGGGGGTTCCTTTTTCATGTGTTCGTATCTGTACGGGTCCAAAAAAGAGATAAAAGTTTACTCGGTTACGTTCTCATATTGTCGAGCTCGATAACGAACTAAGACTATGCTCATAAGTGCGACAAGGTGAATAACCGATCAGGACTGCCAGGAAACCTGCGATGCCAAAGCTACAAACCAGAGCTTAATGAAGCCATTACATCATTAGAGAAACCCAAAAATGACCATACCTTATAAAAAATGAAATTTTATAAATAACAATTGATTTGAAAATTCATTTACCATTTCATTTGCAAGGAATTTTGGAGTAGAGGAGAATCTCATTTTGAAGCAAATCTTGTTTTTCTCACTGCCGGAGCTCCGATTGATCATTTTGATCACCGTTTGAAACAGGTAGGTGTCCATCCTTTTCTCTTTCAATTGCATGGTTTTAGATCCATTTTCATAGCATTATTTATTGTAAAACACTAAGCCCTAATTCGCCCCTCTTGGAACCAAATCGACCTCTTTTAAAAATTAATAAAAGGGGGATTCTTTTACAAAAAATGATTTAGAGAAGGGTGGTTAGGATGTCTACACCCTTGCAGTCAATTAGGCAGGTCATTCTTAGTAAAAGAACTCATAAAAAATCTCCCCAAATGCCCACGTAGCCCCCAAAGTTGTTTTGCATTTTTAAAACATTTTTATCATTATTTGACAAATGTTAAAGGGCGTGGTGGTTAAAAAGAGTGAGTGGTTGTTTTTAGATGATGTGGGCATGTTGTTTCATGTTTTAAAATGCTTTTAAAAATCGCCGAAATTGCCAAAACGCGAGGAATAACAAATTTCTTGATTTTTGTTTTGTAGGTAACTTCGGCAATCATGATTGAATGGAAAGAGCGGGAACATGAGATGGATGACTTAGCCGCCTTATGGAGTCCTCATACGCGGACCGCTCTGCGAGCTTGTGGCTTTCTCAAGTTCTTCAAGTTACAAAAAATGAAGAGAGAGATGTTATTGCTTGAGCATATGATTGGCCTCTGGGATGTTGCGGAACAAGGATTTTGTATCCGCACACAACTTTTAACCATCGAGTTAGAAGATGTGTACTTTTTGATCGGCCTCTCGAAAAGAGGGGTCCCCATATATTTCACTGGGCAGAGGGCATTACCTGAACAAGTGGACGTGTATCTGGCATGCCATTGCATGCCGGGAGCAAGGTTGGTAGGGGGCAGGATCCCTATCAAGGATATTCGAGATTTTCCCCTCCGGTCTATACTATTCGCTATCACAAGTGTGATCGGTAGCACTAGCGCTCATCTGGCATCGAGATCACAGGTGGCCTATGGTGTTCAGTGTTTGGAACCAACACTGTTCAACTGGAGTGCAGCGTTCCTTCGGAATGTGAAGGAACAGATCTCACGGTGCAGGACTGGTCAGAAGCAGTTCAGCTACGGTTCGTTTTTAGTCTCATTTTTTCTAGAGCGCATCCCTCAGCTGCAACCTCAGATAGCACTGGCGGTACGACCAGTGGATGAGCCTAGGATGGAGAGGTGGACTAGTCTGTCTCCAAGGCTAGTTTCGGAGTTAGAGTTCCATTTCATTGGTGATTTCTTTGCATGGCTAAGACGGTAGTACCTCTGGATAGAGGACTTCCCTTATGCTGATGTAGACTTCCGTGGGAGTATGGACTTAATTTTTCCCACGGGGGAAGACTGGGATGAGTCAGGTAAGAGACTAAGCCATACCTTGTCTAGTTTTTGTTTTTTATGCTTTTGATGCATATATATTTTTTTGGGTATGTAAAAGAGTTTTAACAGATGTTTTGTTTCCAACATGCAGACAAGGGAGAAATGCGCCCGACTGATATACCAGTACCAGGGCATCGTGGAGGCACCCCAGTTGTAGGAGATCCGGCAGTACTAGAAGTAGGTCTCTGGGAGGTTGAGAGGAACCTCCAAGGCCTTACAATGGGTATCCCTCCTCTGCGGAGGGGGGAAGTGCCTTTACATTTGCAGAGGCACACTGTAGGAGTACCAGAGAATATGAATTCTCTGTTAAGGCATGTAGTACACGTGGTAGTGTGTTACTCACAGCACAACGTAGTGCGGGGAGATTAGAGTCTCTCCCGTGATCATGTTTTTTGTATGCCTTGTCGGACGATATTGTATGGGTGAACAGGCTCAATATTTTGCTCTTCTACACACTTTTTGATGTAATACAAACATTTCAGTCACACCATATATATATATATATATATATATATATATATATA
>JZKD02S1890236.1:229314-241342 GCA_000966675.3 Picea glauca
TAATTCGTAGGCACCTTTATGTAGGACATGTTTTACGATGTAGGGACCGTGCCACATGGGTTCTAACTTTCATGTCCCCAATTTATCGTGAGCTTGGTCATAAACAAGGACTAAGACTCTTTCTGCGAAAGTCCGAGGGTGGACGGATTTGTCATATTGACTTTTAATTCATTTTTGATGTGCCTCATTGGCGAGAGCAGCATCGCGACGTGTTTCGTCCAGTTTGGATAGATACAAAAATCGTTCTTCTTCAGCAGAAGTATGAGGCAGGAGTTCTAATTTTAGTTTGAGCGATGGAATCTCACACTCGATTGGTAGGATGGCTTCAATGCCATAGACCAACTGGAAAGGCGTGAATCTAGTTGAATTTTTCACAGAGGTGCGATAGGCCCAGAGAGCGGAGAACAGTTGTAGATGCCACGATGTTTTGTTTTCCCCTACCATGCGTTGGATCATGGTTTTTAGGACTTTGTTGATGACCTCAACTTGTCTGTTTGCTTGAGGGTAGTAAGGGGATGAGTTTTCATGGAGAAAAGCCAATTTCACATGTAACTCGTTCATCATCTAGTTTTTGAAGTGTGCACCATGGTCAGTGACAATGGCATGTGTTACACCAAAACGAGTTATGATGTGGTTGAAAAGGAATAGAGCTGTTGTACGGCCATCATTCAGGAAGGTAGGCATAGCCTCATCCCATTTGGTGAAGTAGTCAATGGCGACGATGATGTAACCGTGCCCCCCGGCTGAGGTAGGCTTACACTGCATGAAATTGATGCCCCATTTGGTGAAGGGGCCGATGGTGATAATAGGGTGTAGTTTCATAGGGTGGGTGCATGCCTTCTTGTTAAAGATTTGGTAGGGTGGGCATTTCTTGACAGCTTCAATACAATCTTTGAAAATCGAGGGCCAAAAGTAGCCGGCACGTAGGATTTTTTGGGATGTGGCCATTCCGGAAAGGTGACCGCCCTAGGAGCCAAGGTGACAATCGTTCAAAACATGTTCAGCCTCCTCGTGAATGGTGTCGATACCACGGCGATACAAAGTGTCATCGAGGATGATATAATGGCGAGAGTGGTGATGAATGCGTTGACGCTCTTCGCGAGAGATGTTGGGATGAAAACGTTGTGTTTGAAGGTAGAGGAGAATGTCTCTGTACCAAGGATCAGAGGTGCTGATGAGGAAGAGAGATTCATCGGGGAGAGAATCTCTAGGTTCGATGTTTTCATCGGTACGAGGGAGATCACATATAATCTTGGAAAACACCAGCAATTTTTTGGCTTTAGCCTTTGTAAACTCGAGGTCGAATTATTGAATAATAACGATCCATTTTGAATATTCTCCCCCAAGTACTTGACGTGTCAAGACGTGATACATTGGGTTGGAGTTTGCGATTACCGTGGTGGTGCGTAATAAGATGTAGTAGCGGAACCTTTGGACAGCGATGACGGCTGCCAGAGCCAGTTTCTCAACATGCAAATATCTGAGTTCGGGTCCGGATAAGCTTTTGCCCAGATAATAAATTACATGTTCTTCATCGTTGGGATCTTCTTGGACTAACACCATTGCGATGGTGGAAGTAGAAGCGGCCAAGTAAAGGATATAATCCTTTGTATATTCAGGGGGATGTGACAAAGGTGCATGGGTCAAAGCGTGTTTGAGAGCGTCGAATGCCCGTTGAGGTGCATCATCCCAGATGAAAGGGACATTCTTTTGCAGTAACCGCATAAATCCTTTAGTGATCTCGGCATAATTGCAGATGAAACGACAAAGAAAGTTTGCTTTGCATTGAAAAATTTGGAGTTGGGTTAAATTGGTAGGTGGAGGTAAGGCTAAGATGGCCTTGATATTTAAGGGATCCACCCTGATCCCATTTTTGGAGACAATGAAACCGAGGAGTCAACTAGATTCGACAGCGAAAATGCATTTGTGTGGGTTCAGACGAATACAGTAGAACCTACATCGCAGAAAAATCGCGCGTAAATGATCAATGTGATCGGATCGATTTAATGAATGTGCAGGTAAATCATCGAGATACGGTTCTTCTATATGTTTGATGTCATGAAAATCATACGACATGGCTCGTTGGAAAGTGGCTCCAGCATTTTTAAGGCCAAAAGGTAGCTTTCGGTAGGCGAAATTTCCCCAAGGGAAGATGAAGGCCATCTTGTGTTGATCTGTAGGCAAGATTTCAATCTGGTTATATCCAGAAAAGCCATCCATGAAAGAAAAGATTACGCTCCCTGTGCAATTATCGATGATTTGATCGATGAAGGGCGTAGGGTAGTTGTCCTTAGGACAAGATTTGTTGAGATCTCTATATTCAATGCAAACACGGATGGTCCCTTGTTTCTTAGCAACCGGAACAAGGTTGGAGACCCATTCGGTTAAAGGGACGGGATAGATAAATCCAGATTTTAGAAGTTTTTCAACTTTTGCATTTATAGCTGCGATTTTCTTGGGATGAACCCGGCAAACATTTTTCCGAACCAGTTTCACGTCAGGGTAAGTTTTGATTTTGTGTACGACGATGGAAGGGTCAATCCCTGGCATTTCCTCATAACTCCATGCGAAGACATCACAGAATTCCTTGAATAAAGCGGTGTAAGAAACCACTTCGTCGGGTGTGCAATTAGCACCAAGCTTGATGTTTTCCACGACACCTTCTTTTATTGAAATGTCAATCGTGACCGTAGTAGAGATGTTACCCATGTTCCCCTCAGAAAGAGTATCTTGTGTGAGGATAGGAGATTGCGGAGCTTCGGTAACATCGGCGGGGGGGAAGACAGATCGTATGTCTTGGATTTCTTCCAAAGGTGGAAGAAAAGAGGATCGATGGTGGTTATCATCCCAGGGAAGATCGTCAATGCTAAGCATTTCCATGATAGATTCATCCGAAGGAAAAATTTGGGAAATGTAATCAACGGTGGATGATAGGGAATCTAACCACGAGGGCACCGAATAAGTATCGGGTGTCAATGAATGTGAAGTGTTCGAAGAGGGAGAGGCAGATTGAATAGCTACGTATGCGGCCTCGGCTGGGCTCAGAGGCATTATGTCCCCGAGCACATCGAATTCCAAAGGACTAGGCACAACCCAAGGGTCGGATGATTCCAAGGATTGATAAGGCATAGTCAAAATCATATTGACGACGGAAATATGATGTGCGGTGGGTGGAAGTGGTGTAGGGAAAGTACCCATGAGGCTAGAATCTTTCAATAAAACAAGACCAATGCTTTCATACGTAACCGGGTAGTCTCCCAGAAAGGGAATGTTGTTGGTAGCAGGGATGCAAGCGTCAGGTGTACATAAATCAAGCTGATCGATGGTAACAATTTTTCCTTGATGGGGGAATTGTACACATCGAAACACTGACGAGGCGACGGAAGTCATAGCGTAGAACCAACTTCTTCCAAGTAGTAGGTTGTAATCGAGGGGGGCATCGACCACCTCGACGTCAACAGTAACAGTTTTGCCGCCCAGCTGAACGGCTAAGGATTGTAATAATCCGTGAGGATGAAAACCTCGTCCATCAAAAGCGCATAACATGGTAGCGGATTTGTTAAGGGATGGTGATTTCAAGCCTTTCCAACAGGATAGATACATGACATAGGTGGAGGCTCCCTCATCCAGAATAGTTCGGTGGATTTGTTGATTGTGAACAACCACATCGATTTGGAAAGCTAGTTGGTGGGAGAGTCACGGTTGATGATCATCCATATTAAACGTGAGGTAGTTTGATGACTCGGGATAGAAAGCGCCAATAGCGGCTAAGAGCGTTCTACATTGGTTGGGACGGTGTTGTAGAACTTCCAAGGCGGACATGGCACACGGGGATTGGGCCAAATCTTCTACGATATTGTAGTTTTGGGCAACCCGTGAATTAGGATTGAATGTAGATTTCCAGATGGTGCTCTTAGGAGGGAGTAGGATGGAGTCAAAATAAGGTTTCTCAATATGGAATGGCCCGGATGGAGGGCTAATAGATGGAGGATTGACGGTGGATGGTAACGGGTCTGTCGCAGAACCGTTAGCAATTTTCGGCTTATCAGGTTTAACTGGCGTGTCATATATCGCAGAGTGAGTTATTAGATTAAATCTGTTAAACATGTAAATGTGGGCACTTTTCGAGGTCTCATCATGGGGTTGGTTGGAACTGCCCCCCGGCGTGGGGGTTTGTGCAACCAACGATTGTTGCTGCGGAAAAGGTTGAGTGAGCACAGTGGGTTGCGAGTTTCCTTTGAAAAGTTTGGCCACTTCATCGTGATGTGGGCAGTCTCGAGTGTTGTGATCATCACCACAAATGAGACATGGGAATTTTGGTTTTCGTTGTGGTTGTTTTTCGGCAGCAGGGGTTTGCGGTTGGGTCTTGGGTTGCTCGTTGTTGTTGTTTTTCGGCAACAGGGGTTTGCGGTTGGGTCTTGGGTTGCTCGTTGTTGTTCTTCTTCTTTGGTTTGTTTCTCGCTTTCTTCTTGCCCCCAAGTTGTTGTGAAGGGGTTGACTGGACCGCATTCACATCAAAGACCTGAGTTTGAGGTGGGGTAGAAGAGGGTGTATTCAAACTGGGAGTGGCCGTGGAAGCGGACCGTTGAATTGTTCCAGTAGACTGAGTAGTAGATTGAGTTTTGACGGAGCCAATAACTCCATCCACATGCGAATCAGTCGATGGTTTGGATGGATCATTAGTGGCACGGGTAGCATTTGGTATCAACTCATATAGAGTACCGAATTGTGAATAGACTAAGTCTAAGTACTAAGCCCGAGTGATGGCTTCTTCCTCGATGACTATGCCACCCATGGAAACATCACGAGCAATCTGGGGTAATAGTGATTTCATGAACCATTCTGCTAACAATTGGTCGGGAATGACTGCTTTGATTAGCCTTCATCGCCGTCTCCATTCATGGATATGATCGGAGATATGTATGGAAGTTTTCTGACAAAGAGAGGTTAATAGTTCAGTACCCGTCTCATATCGAATGGGTAGTTGGAAATGTGTGAGGAAGGACATGGCAAGGGAGTTGAAATCGTGAAAGGATGCACGTGGTAATTCAATATACCATTTTTCTGCGGAACCTGTGAGCGTTCGTTGGAAAAGATGCAAACGAATTGAATTGTCCATGAGGGAGTTGGATGAACACCACAAATGGAAGGTCATCAAATGATTGTTTGGGTCTTCTCCAGGCTTTCCGTCGAATTTTGGGATATTAGAAAGAAGTTTAGCTGGAATAGCTGGCCAAACTGGAGAATGATAAATGGGATCATTTTTTAACCGAGACAAGTCTGGAAGGTCCAGGGTGGCTAGAAAAGGTAGTTGTCGGTTAACTTGTGGGTAATGTTGGTGTGGCAGAGGGACACCAGTGGGGCCCAATACTAGGTTATGTGGATAATTATAACTTGTGGGCCCTCTCATGTGAGGTTGGTTTTGACCAAGGTACATAGGATTTGAGATGTTTTGAGAAGCGTTTGTGAGCGGAGGATAATAGGATGCGTTTTGTGGATTATAGGGTGGGTTTGGCATTTTTTCATAGGGGGGTTGTTGCGGAGTCTGAACATTTATCCCCGTGGAGGCATGTGGGTTTCCTTGAAAAGGGACGCTCCATGGATTGGGTGCGGCGGACACATTTTGTCCTTGTGGTTGATGGTGTACTCCAGATTGAGGCTGCCCCCCAGCATGAGGGTGCCCCCCGAATGGAATTTGTCCTCCGGTGGGAGGATTCCCCCCAGCGTAAGGGTTCCCTCTGAATGGAATTTGTCCTCCGGAGGGTGGATGCCCCCCAGTTTGAGGTAGAGTTCCCAGGATCTGAGAACCAGACGTAAATGACTGACCAGTGCCACCGATCGGGTTAGGACCACCAAGGCCTGTCTCTCTGGGTTGCTGGATAGGTATGGAACTTCCCGGCATAATTTGGGTAGTGGTTTGGGTAGGGGTGGTAGCAAAAGAATTCAGTGCCCTGAATCCAAAAGGGAGTGTAGGTCTTGGTGTTATAGGGGTTCCAATCGAAGCTTGATTAACTACCGCGTTACCGGCGGGGATGCTCGAAATGTGTGGGGCCATTGTCGAATGGGTTGTCTAGAGGGGAATAGTATACCTTGGGCCAACGGACGGTATGTTTGGACCAATGGTTGGTGTGGTTGTAAAAGTGGTAGTACCGGTGAAGTGATTTGGGGGTACAGTGTAGGAAAAAGGTGCATCGACACCTTCTCCTGTTCCATAAAGATCTCGCACCAAGCGTGGTGGACTCTGAACAACGTCCGTAGTCCACAAAGGGTCACTGGCTAACGGGTTTTGAGAAGACCCGGCCGGAATGTCAGAAGGATTGATGACAACAAATTCTCCAGTGTAATTCAGGTGGAGGATCTGTCGTTCGTATCCCTCTAGAATGTGATAAGCTTCCGGAGATTCTGAGACAATTCGAAAATTCTCCAAAGGAATGGGAACTTCTTTCTCGGAAGTTGTAGTATTATGAACCTTGCTCTATTGAGGGGATTCTTCCGTAGAATGAGGGGCTAAAGTGGTGTTTCCTTCCATATTTTCTGGAGGAAATCCCTATAGCCTTTGCGAGGGGTGTGGAGGGTCGATGTTGGCGGAAAAGAGTCGGCAAAAGAAATCTATGGCCAACTAATGAAAAGAAACAGCACACGCTAAAAAAATCTAAGAATCACAACCAAGCAAACAAGACCTTCTTTTGATGACCATACTAGTTGGTGATGAAATCCAACATCGCATGATCAAGTCCAGAAGGGGCGGGGATAGGGTGGAACAGTTACAATGGTGACCTGCTTAATGAACTTACGCCTTAGTGCAAGCTTCCACGCAGTAATTGTGGATTTACCCTCCAAGGAGCCCGAGTGAGTTTGACCAATGTCTGCTCCAGGTACAGTGAGACTTCCTATCACCGTCACCTTGTGTAAGACCCTAAATATTATGGCCACTAAGGTTACCAATTCGCAGTCAGCCCCTGGGCGGGAACAGTCGACAGTTCGATCCGAACGTACGGGCAGGGTATCAATCCCGAAATCAACTAGAAGGCTTCCACGCAGTAATTGTGGATTTACCTCAAAGTGATGCCCATAATACGATCTGACCACCACAATCAGTTAAACCACGGAAGGTTAGTCCCCGTATATCACCCAAATGCGACCTCGTGCATAACCCCTGTGTGAGAGGGGGATCCCAGGCAGACTTATACAATAGCTGGATTTACTCTCCCTAACTCAGGATGCTATTGTTTGTTTTGGAAACTTTGGAGAGTTATGCTCACAACCCTAATCCAAAGTACTAAGCCTAGTCTACTGTTGGTGGAGGATCCTAGAAAATAAAAAGTTCTAGATAACTTTTAATTAGCATTGATTTTTATGGTTGTTCTTTATGCAAAGGGGTGCATGGAAGTGAAACAAATGGAATTATGACTCAGACCCAAAGAATGCATTGAACATGATAAGTAGTGATTTCCTTTCGATGAACATCTATCTAAGCGAGAGAAAGAAAGTTCTTTCCACTAACAAGCACTAATAATGAATGCCCTCAAACGATTCTTTTCTCAATCAAATCCTGATGTAATGCAAAAACTTTTAAATGCCTTCTAATATGCACAATCAATCATAAAGAAGTCTTTTATTGTTTGTGTATAAGTGATGATCAATACAACACAATGCTAGTCTTGCTAATTATTTTTCTTGTATGAATGAAAACCAAACTAGCACAAGCAAAAGTCACACAAACAATACACCCTTTCGTAGCAATCAAAATGAAAAGAGAAAGAAAAGAAACAATCAAAGAAAATAAAAACAAACTTCAAACCCAAAAGCAAAATTTGAAGAACAATGACCTTGACTGGAATTGAGATGAAGAGGTCTGTAGGCCTTTGATGACCTTCACCAGGGTTTCTACTCAGCTGATGAGGAGAGAAGAACAATGCATGGGTTTCAAACTTCACTCAATAGGAAAAAACTCAATGAAAATAGTGAAGAAGGCTACAAGATCAAACTAACAAGATGTTTATTATTCAAGTAATAGATGTCAAGGCTGAAAAGGAAGAATTATTGACTCACAAGGTCACTCAGTAGAAGAGACATAGAGGCAAAATCCCCAAAAATGCAATTCTGGAAGGTTTTTTGAGACAAAGAGGGCTAGCGCTCTATTTCCAAAGGAAAGGAGCGTTATAGCACTCTGTGCAAGGCTATGGAGGAGTGTTGGCACTCTGTTAACAATAGGACAGGGGTGCCAGGGTCTAAAAATCCCAAAAATTGTCAAAAAGTCAAAAAATTGTAATTCAACTCCAAAAATTATGCTAAGTATGATAAGGTAAGGAGCCAATCAGCTCATGAAACCAATCAAAAGAGGAGTGAGCCAGGTCTAAAACAATCAAGTGATAGAACAAGGTCAATGAGGAGAAAATCAAAACAAGAAGTTTCGATTTGAGGCTATCTCCCCAGTGGAGTCGCCAGTTTCTATTGTAGGAAAATCTCCCTGCTGACAGGTAGATTGCCTCTAAAAGCTTGACCCTAACTCTAGACAGAAAATGCTTAACATGGAAACTAACTTCCTTTCAAATCTATCTAAACTAACACATGAGAAGGAAGGATGACAGAGGTACATCTTTATCGATGTTTGTCCCTGCACGCTCCTAGTTGCGCTTCGATCCTTTGCTTCTCGTTGGATCCTGTGGACAAAACGAGATATGACCACTTCCTACTCTATTGATATTAGCTTGAAAATAGATCTATCAGTTAATGATAAGTTTATGTAACATTAGACACAAACTAGAAAGAAACAGGCCAAGCGTGTCATATTGATGAGAATAACGACAATAGTACTTACAATTGTAGATGCGAATGCGACGGCTTCATCGAGTCCCCTTCATCTAAACCTTGCCTGAAAGATCCAAAACCTAGATAACAGCATCTTCACTGATCACTCTCCTTTGGCTGACTGTGAGCTTCCTCCAAGATCATAAGTTTCATGTCTTCAGTTCTTCCCCCTTTCCACCATCATAGAGCCTGTTTATATAGGTTAAGAGGAGCTTAACCTCTTGAGTTATCTTTAGAACAAGTTGGGAACCTTCTCCTTAGATCAGGGATCTCTTGATGAAACCAATAAATCAAACACAACTGCCTCCTAATCTCGAAAGATCCTCCTCTTATTCTCCTCAATGGGCCAACTACTGCCTCAGATTAGGCAGCGCTCCCTTAGAAGGGGCATCAGAGCACTGTAGCGCTCCCTGGTAAGCTTTAGGGGAGTGTCGGCGCCTTCAATATGAGAAGCGCTCCTTCAGAGGGGGCTGGGGAGTGTTATAACGCCCCCTTAAGCCTTGTAGGGGAGCGCCAACGCTTCTAGGGTTGAAATAGGGGAGCGCTCCTTCTCAAAACCCTTTTTTTAGGGCCCTCTTCAGGTGTCAAGAGTTATTTGACTTCAGTAAACTAGTTCTCCTTCTTCAAATCAAGCATATGAGATGTTATAAGTGTCTCCTTAGTGTCATTCGACATGGCAGTATGTATGAACATCATTTGCGACACTTGTGACCAACTTGCGACACTTGCGAAAGTTGTAAAGAAGATGTGACACTTACAACAATTGAGAGGAACATGCGACACTTATCCAACTGAGTAATTTTGAAGTGTAACAATGTATACGCATGTTGTATAGTAGACAAGGTGCATATATGTGGAAAACATTATATTTTTAGCTCTGGAATTTGCAAAAAGTGATTTCAAGTCTGCATAGGGAAATGGAAAAAGGCCTTCTGTGCAATATTGCATAGGGTGAGGCAAATATTTCTATTACAGATGCCCCCTAATGTGTGAGGTCAGAGGAGTATCTGTGATGGCCGAAATACATTATAAAAACTGTTAGGACCACACAATGTACCTTTTTTCCTATACTTTTTGCCACTATTATACTCTTGACCACCCATATTTAGACTCATACTATCACTTTATCTGATCATCCCAAAGGTATACAACATCCCTTCTCATTACTATACGTTTAATCTATTTTTTATAATATTTTACATCACTCTCATACTTGACCATTGATTAGAAATGCATAAGTGTTCAAAACTGCAGATTAGCATTTGAGGCCTATTGCTAAAACATAGAACTGTCCAAGGTCGTCGTTGCTGAAACACAGAACTGATGCTGAAACATGGAGCTGCCTTATAGTTCGAGGTCATAGATGCTAAAACACAGAGCTGCTATACAGCACGAGGTCACAGATGTTGAAACAATGAGATGCCTTATAGTCCAAAGTCGTAGATGTTGAAACACGAAGCTGTTACACAGTCCAGAGTTGCAGATGTTGAAACACAGAGGAAACCGCCTGGACCGACGATGCTGAAACACAAAGGAAGCCGTTACAGTCAGCGGTCAACCAGCTATAACCGTCGCTCCTACACAAGAATGCCGACATAGTCAGAGCGCAATTCACGTGGCTGAAACAGCCCGTGAATTGCGATGTTGAAACAGCATCGGCAACAACGGGAAGAAGCTGTTACACTAGTCGTAACAGCAATACCTCATTCAGCTCCTGTAATAGCATTCTGTTGTGTGAGAATAGGACATCCTATGCTGGTTTAGAAAGTAGATCCGACTAAGGATAGGACTCAGATATGCATTGTAATTATTGTATCGAAGGGATTTGGTCTTTAAATAAGAGGAAATCATCATTCGAAGGATCCAAGTTTTGATGTATTGAAGCAACTCCAGAGAAGCGGGACGTATTCCATTTTCCAAATTGCAATGTGATATTTCGACAGATGAATATAAGACTGCTTTGAGTATCCTTCTCTAGCTTTTTCGTTTCAGGGGAATCTTGTGAGAAGGGAGGGCCCACCTTCTTCACAATATTCACCCATTAGTATAGAAGTTTGTTAGTATAGTTTCTGTTTATGCTTTGATTTAACTGTCGTTTGCTGAAACATTGTTTTTAATGGATTCCACTTTGCTGAAACACTACTGACTCTGTCTTAGTTTATTGAATGAAATTCGCAATTATTTTCATTAGCAATCTTGTGTGATGATTTTATGAGGCTAGCCAGAAACAGGGTTAAAAGTTCCTGCTCAGACAAGAAGGAATCAAAACATCCTGTCCTCTATAGATTTCATTTAATTCTGCAAGTGTGCCAGCCAGAGAATTGGGTTAAAGGTTCCTGCTCAGACAGGAAGGAATCAGAACATCATGTCCTCTGTAGATTTCATTTAATTTTGCAAGTGTGCTAGCCAAGGATCGGGTTCAGGGTTCCTACTCAGAAAGGAAGGAATCAAAACACCTTGTCTTCTGTAGATTTCATTTAATTCTGCAAATGTGCTAGCCAGGGATTGGGTTAAGGGTTCCTACTCAGAAAGGAAGGAATCAAAACACCTTGTCTTCTATATATTTCAATTACTTCTACAAGTGTGCTAGCCAGGGATTGGGTTAAGGGTTCCTGCTCAGAAAGGAAGGAACCAAAACATCCTGTTCTCTGTAGATTTCCATTATTTCTGCAAGTGTGCTAGCCAGAAACTGGGTTAAGGATCCCTGCTCAAAAAGGAAGGGATCAGACTATCATGTTCTCTGTAAACCTCAACTTCACAAGTGTGCTAAATAGAAATAAGGCTTAAGGCTCCTGCTTAGAAAGGAAGGAACTAGATGGCTTTGTTCTCTGTTAGATAGAGATAATTGTCTTCTGCTTACTGTTTTCATGAAAGAGTGTTAGTACTGAAGTCTCTATTTGAGAGTAAGGGTCATGTTCTCTGATTGCAGAATAGTTGTTCTTTCCCATTGCAAGTGTTATTCTAATGTAATCCAGGATTCTTAGATTAATCTTTAAAGATTTGCAATAGGGAAGTTGCTTTCCTGTGATTTAATTCAGAACTTTAGTTTATTCAAGCAAGTGTGATTAGTATAAGTTTCTTTACTACAACACTAAACTGCTCTTGGAATTGAGCATATATAGTGCGTGGTTATCTTTGAAATAAAAAGACTTCCCTGGGTTGATAATTTATGTATCACTTGATTGTTTGAATCAATTAAGCAATTATAGTGACCAAC
>JZKD02S1890236.1:286296-300919 GCA_000966675.3 Picea glauca
AACATCATCCACAAGGGTATGTTGAATATCCATCACTTTTTGTAGATTGAATAAATCCTTGTGTAGCCTTAAATAGGCACCCCATGCTAATTGGTATGCCAAAATGAAACCTCACCTTCTCTCTCAAGGTTTTACTCATTGCAATTATGATACTTATGTGTATATGTTGAGACATAATGATTCTCTTTTATTGATTGTATTATATGTAGATGGTTTACTAATCACAGGGAGTTCTATCTCATCTATTTATGCAATCAAGTCCACCTTGCATGACAGGTTTTCCATCATAGATATGGGATTATTATATTATTTTCTTGGTATTGAAATCAACCAATCTGATTCAGGAATTAAGATTTTATAGTCCAAGTATGTCTAAGATCTACTTATCCGATTTCACATGACATATTGCAAGCCAACTACATCTCCCTTCCTATTCATTGTCAAGCTAGAAGATGGTGGTGCTACACTTTTGGTTGACTATACCAAGTATCGATAGTTGGTTGGGAGTGTTATATATCTCACCCACTCTTATCCCAACATCGCATATGTTGTTGGATTTTTTTCGAGATACATGCAAGAGCCACATGAGCTACATTGGAAGGTTTTCAGGCAGATACTTCGGTATGTTAAGAAAACCACTAGATTTGGTATACATTATACAACAAGGTGCACTTTAGACTTTATTGGTTACACATACTCAAATTGGGTTGGAAATGGCATAGATCACAAGTCCACCTCATATTATGTTCTCAATATTAGATCCAGTCCTATATTGTGGTCCAACAAAAAACAATCTACTATTTGTTTGTCTTCGGTAGAGGCTGAATAAAGGGTTGCAGTTAATGCCACAATACAGTCCATCTAGTTGCAACACTTTCTCACATAGATTGGTGTACAGTTTCATTGACTGACTATTATTCGGTGTGATAATCATAGTACATTTAATTTCTACATAAATCCATTACAACAACAAAGAACCAAACATATATAGGTACATGTGTACTTCATCTGAGGACAAATCCATTGTGGGGTCATTGATATGCAATATTGTTCGTCTTCATATCATTGCAAACATATTCACAAAGACCTTCACCGAGCATAAGTTTGCATCCTTGTGAGATCTCTTGCAAGTGAAATACATAGTTGCATAGCAGTTGACACAGTGAGTATTGTCTTTTGAAGGGGTGTTTTATTCCCATTGGGTTTTCCCTCTTTATCACATCTTTTGTTTCCATAGTTATTTTGTACATGGGTACATAACATGGATACATATTTCCAGGACCCATCTATTGTACTCACCTCAATTGTGTTTTGGGGGGTATTGGTGTGCATGCACATTTTCCATATTTTCCTATTGTTTAGGGGACTACTATTTATAGCATGACTATTTATAGCATGTCTTTTTTTAGAAAGTGTCTATTTATAATACGTCTATTTTTAGCAAGTGGAAGTGACAAGGATCAGAGAAAACTTCACCTTGAATATTCCTCCTTCCATGGGAATATTTCCCGCATAGACAAGTGTGCACTTCCACTAGAGTATCACTCAGTATCAATTCTATTTTTAGTCACTTCAGTTAGTGAATTTAGTTCAACATGCACAAGTTTTTACTTATGTGTGTTTAACTCTATTGTTATCCAACTAAATCCACTTACTACTAGTCTTATTTTTGGAACATCTAATTCCAATAATATCCAAGTCCATTTATAACTAGCCAACTCCATTTTTGGCTACTTAACTTCACGTATTGCTAGTTAATTTTGGAGTCACATGTGCATGTACAAAAAATCCCTAACTCTAGTGTACACTTCTCTCCTGGAGATTTCTATATATATGTATCACTCTCTCATTGTAAAATAATGAATTCAATAGTTCATTCTCCCGTCTTTCTTTTGTGTCTCATGCTTGCATGTGTTATTTCTTCTTATCAACTAGATTATTGTTCTTAACAATTTAGTTTCTTCTTTACAACCAAATTCTTGTCTGAAAATTTTACAAGAAAAGGGTGATTTCAAATGGTTGTGTTTCCTCTAGAAGGACCTTGTTTGTTGCTCTCATGATCAAATTGTTTTCTCCCAATTTGCATGGTTGCAGGCTTGGATCGGACGAGAGACGTTGGGGGCCACTCAACGGATGAGGGATATTTCAACTAGGGTGTGGGGTTTCCCAAATAAACAATCAAGTAAATCCTCAAATAGTGTAAGGGTATTTTCACTATGGCCAGGGAGGATTGCAAAAATCAGGGAACAATTAAGATTAGATGGGAAATCTAAGGTATATGTGCCTAGCAACTCTCAGATATTAGAGATTTGGGGATGACATTACTAGAGGAAAATGTCACCCTAGACCAAAATAGCAATAAACCTCAGGAGAAATGTGTGGAGGAAAACATAATTTCCTTTTGAAAGGATAAGTTGGGGAGAGTATATAGAGCTATTGCAACCAAGATGGACAAGGTAATGGGATGCCTCCACTATTCAAGATTACTAATAGACCAAATCGAATTTAAATTTCCATCACTCCATTGACACCAAACTATTTGAACCACAATAATTCATATAAATTCATAAACATAATGCCAAGAAGGAGCACTTGAGATACTAATCAATCGGGTTCAACTCAGACTTAGTATGTTATTCCTTAAGCTAAATCCACCACACTTGTCTCATTCCTAATATCCATCAACATATAGATAATTTCCATTTCTAAAATTGAACCTAGGTTTAACGTGCTACATCTTTGTATTTTCCATATTTACAAGGAGCCTCATTAGCCTGCGCACATAATGGTTTTAGATGAATTCCCATCATCCTTCCATCACCATGGAGAATCATTAATTGTTCTCTCCACCTTCCCTTTGGGATACTTCCAAGGAAATGGAAAACATTCTGAAGTTTCCTCCTACTTTGATGGCATGCATAGGCACCCCATCCAAATAGCATGAAAATTGTTTTGATAAAGTATCAAAGTATCTTTAAAATATTTAAGAGATTTTAATTTTCATATAAATCTAAATTTTTTTATCATGCTAAATTCCTCAATTGAATTTTAATATACCTAACCCTTATCCATATAAATATTTTATATGTATATAAAATTAGTTCCTTCATATGATCCTTCATCATAAGTAATTTGTTTATAGAATATTCTCTTTGGTCACATTTTTTTAAGTGAATTTACTATTTGATGAATATTTTATAATATTTAGTAATAAAACATTTTCAAAGATTATTTTATATATGATGAATCATTTTTTAAAATAAATTTATAATAATTATTAATATTTATGAATGTTTTTATTATTTTTTATTAAAAAATATTGATAATTTTTATACTTTGTATCAGAAATTGAATAAATAAAATATCAAGTTAATCAATAATTTAACACTTTTTTGTAATTTAGCTACTTTTGTATGAATATGAAAATTCATTTGATCTAATTCTAGTGGTAGTTTGTCCATGAAGTAGAAAGCATGTAATTTCTAGAAAAGATAATAGCAATATTATAATATTTTGTTCTCTTTGAGGAGAGCTAGTTACTAACATTCAATTAACTAGTAAATTGAAACCTCACCAGGTCCAAACTTAGAAGAGATAACATAAAAGAAAAAAACAACTAGAAAACCTAAACCATATATAGCCTATGAATCAGATTTTTCCTCCAAATTGATGAAGATAGGAAAAGTGTATTTATCCTACATAGTAGTAGTGTTTCCTTTGCCATGGGTCAATAAGGGCGCTCCCTTAGCTTTTTCCTCAAAGTAAATTGTGTTGGCATTGCCTACAATGGTGTAGACTTCCACTTCCTAAACTTCATCACTCCAAGCTCAGATCCCCGAATCGCATTTATCATATTTCCATACTTTGTTTCAAATTGTTCCACTTTGTTATCAATTTTCTTCTCCAATTGATCTAGATTTTGCAAAATATTAGAGCTCTAATCACCATAACCTTCAATTGCATGTGTCACCAAACACTTAACCTAACAATACAACTCATGCATTCTCATATATTTGGATTCATCACCTTTTGAGTTACCTTGGTCTATGATTAAAGGCATAAGTTCAACATCAATACTATAACAAGAGGTTTGACCTCATCTTTCCTTGACCTTTTCTTTAGTGGCTTCCACCTCTTATTTTATCTCTCCAAAGAAGTAGACATAGTAGGAATATTTTTCCACCTTGGTAGGGGGCATATTCCTATTTCCTTGGGCCTCTCCTTCTCCTCTAAACTTTGCATGTTTATTCTTATGGGTATTCCCTCTATGTGTTCCCTTGAGATTTACCATGGCTAAAAAGCTTCAAGTGTCTCACTGAGGAGCCACATCTCCAAACTAGTGCTACAAACTCCAAACACTCATGCTAGAAGTCAAAATACTTAGGTCCACTGTAACCAATAAAGAATAGATATAAATCACCAAGTAGTGTTAATCCCATGGACAGAGCCAAGACCAAATACACTAGCCATGGATAAATTTGAGTCAATGATCTAGAATTGGATGCAGGAGCTTGATGGGGCTGAGAAAGGCCTAAAAATCAAAGTTCTCAGAATGGCTTCAAAATAGACGTGTGTGTAGGCCTCGACAATATAAACCCAACACAACTTGAATGGGCTCAAAGGGATGTTGTATGCTCCAGATATCATCGTCTATTCATTTGGCCAAATAGGCAAAAAAATGATGACTGTACAGTCTGTACAGTGCCATGTGGTACCTGACTGTATAGTCCCTACGACCGTACAGCTGACGTGGAAGGGTACAGGTGGAGTTGACGTGTCAGTGTATGGAGCTGACATGTGTAATTTGGTCATACAACTGACGTGGAAGGTACAGGTGGACCAATCCGATGACACATGTCACCACTGCAAGGGTGACATGTGGCACACTCGTATGGCGTACATACGACATGTGGCAGACAGTGACTGGGAATGTGTGTTGACTGGGAAGATGTGTTGAATGGGAAGATAAGTGGTTCAATCGGATTTTGACAAGTGGCATTGGTTTTATCAAATGGTGAGGTGCCACGTGGCCCAGACATGGGTTTCCATGTGGCACCCATTCGTTGGTTCAATTTTTATGCAAAATTGGTTTGGCATCCACTGAGTTCGACCACATGAACTCTGGTGTGGGGGAACGACTTTGGAAAGGTCGAGCTACTAGCCTGCCTACTATGGTTCTTATTAAACTATGTTCAAATAAAATATTTGAACTAACATATGGTATTGTGTGGAGGTGGAAAGGGGCTAGGGGCTAGCCCCAGCCCGCAGTTTTGGTTACTTACCATACACCCAGTTCTATGCACATACACCACACCTTACTGCTCAGCCCCCGACATATTCGTACTCTGAAGATAGGGTAAGGCACGAGGCCTACGGATAGGGAAAACCCAAATGAAAACCAAGGGCAGTGACTAATGGACAGGCACACCGATTGGACCCTGGTCCTATGAACAAACCCATAAATCCAAGTGTTAGTAGAGGGGCCAACACACAGCCCCTAGGGGGTCGGTGCTTGGCCATATGAATCCATGTGACTATGTAAAAGGGGTGTTCTCCCAAGAGAAAGGGGATTATCCTGATTTTTTTGTATATAGTGGGGTTTTCACTATATAATAGTGGTTTTTATTGATTTTATTCAGTAGAATTGAGATATTTTGGGCTTTTTTGGGGGATATTGGACCCTCTTTTAGGCCAAAGCTTGGGGGGGAGTTGGGAGATGGTTAAAAAATTCATATCTATATAAACTAGGGTTTCTTGGATCCATGGGGACATGCAGAGAAGGTTTATGTTGACGATTTTCCAAGCCAAATCCATTTTTATGTAGGGAATTTGTTTAGGAGGGAACCTTTGCGGGCCATTTCTGGGAGCTCTGGTCATCCGATTTGAGTGTCGTTTCTTTTGTTGGGTTCTAGAGATTTGGTAGAACAAGACCAGATCAGTTTGTAACCTTTTTTTCACTTTTGTGATGTACTTTTGAAGCTTCTAATAGACATAATAAATCCTCACCCACTGAGACAAAGGCCAAGAAACGTAGGTGAGATTGCTGAACTCCGTTATCACTTTTATGTTTTATGGTTTTTTGTTCTCATGCTTATGTTTAGTTTTGTACATTGATTTATGGCTATCATGTTTACTTTATAAGTATTCCTCTTTCATTCAGATCCCTAAATGGTCAATTAACACATGCATAATAACTCAACCATTGTCGTTTAAAAGATATTTTCGAATCAAGTGGTATCAGAGCTAGTGACGTTTGGATTTGAGTTTGCATGTTAACCAGGGAAAAGATACATCATGGTGAAGGTGAGCTTGTTGAATAGAATCCATTTATTGGATTGAGAAAGATAACTTCTCAAAGTGAGAAGATGGCATCGAAAGAGGGACTTTCTCAGGATGAGAAAGAGTTTCGAAAAACTTTCTTTGCCATGTCAAAGATGAGGAAGGTTTTGTATGAGGATTACTTGGAATGGAAGAGACTGAATCTAGGTTAATATTCAAAGGGAAAGAGTGAAGAAGGAGAGGGTACTCCTCAAATTCCTCCTTCACCTCCATATTAACCTCCTTCTTCTCCTTATTCTTCAAGTTCAAGTTCTAAATGCAATGCACAGAAACATGTCCATAAACATAAGAATGAACTGTCTTTATTAAAACTTTTTTAAATTTGAATTACCCGTGTATGATGGTTAAGTCAATGCATAGAGACTTGATAATTAGATCATACATATGGAGGTTTATTGCAATGTGCAACAAATCAAGGATGAGGCAACTCAGATCAAGTTGGCATCCCTTAGACTTGTAGGCACAACACTCATCTAGTAGCAAAGCAAGTTGAAAAATGGCACGCAACAAGTGGGTAATGTATTTCCATCATGGAAAAGTTTTATATATGCACTTAGAAATCGATTCTATCCTTTGGGATATAAATAGAAAGCGTTAATTGAATGGCAATATTTAAAACTAAGAAAAGAACAAACAATGCAAGAATACACAGATGGTTTTCGTAAAATGGCATTGATGTTAGATATTCCTTTACATACCCAAGAAACTGTTATGAAGTATATAGGAGTTTTACTTTCACATATTCGAAATATTGTACTCATGTTTGGACCTACTAATCTTGATGAGGGTTTTTTTCAAGCGACATACATTGAAGAAGGGAAAATAGGGGTTGGCGTATCAAGGGAATCGTCTTCAAGGAAAGAGGACAAAAGGAAGTGGAATGGAAAAAATGAAAATTTTGTGACAAGAAAGGAAGAGAAGCCCTCTTGCAAGAATTGCAAGAAATAGGGGCATGATGAGGACTGTTGTTGGCAATTTCATCTTGAGAAGAGACCAAATTGGTTCAAGGAAAAGAAAGAGAGGCAAACAATTGCAACGACAATATGACCAACAAACTTGGGATCAGATTTAGGTGATGAATCTAAAGTTTCATTGGTTGGTTTGACAGGTAAAAATGGTGATGGATTTGATGCTAGAAGTAAATTGTTTCACATAAAGGTCATCATGCATCACACTAAGATAGACACATTGATAGATAGTGGATCTCAATCTAACTTAATTTCAGAGGAATTGGTTAAGAAATTGGGATTAAAAACACAGATCCATCATAAGTCTTACACACTTAAATGGATAAACAACAATCATCAAATGCACATAACAAAGAAGTGCACATTAAAATTTGCAATTTCATCTAAGTTTGTGGACAAGGTAACATGTGATGTGGTGCCACTAAGTGAATTTGGAATAGTCTTAGGTAGTCCATACTTGTATGATCATCAAGCAATCTTCTACAGGGAAAAGAATCAATATCATTTAACCAAAGCAAGTCAAGAATATGTGGTTCATGCTCATCATTTAAAGGAAAATAAATATCTTCAAACTATGGAACAATTAAGAAAGGCATCTCAAGAAATAAACACACCTATAATTGTTTCAAATCAAGTAATCGATCTTAAACAAGAATAGGAGATGATTGTAGAATGGAAAATCAATCACACTTTGCTTCAAAATAAACTAATGTCATGCAAATATTACAAACATATCAACTCATTTGCAGTCACATTTTTTATGCTATCATTAGCAATGTTGTCTACATGGATGATAGTGGCTTCAGTAAGATGTGATAGGGTACAAATGGCTAACAATATGTTGTTTGTTATCATGATTGTTTTACAGGTGATCTTGATGAGACAGGTGCACAAGACAGAGTTTAAAGACATAGAACAAGTCAGGTGTCTTATCCCGCACTTGATGATTAGTCAATAACCTTTTGTGGGACCAAAAGGTTTTTAGTGGGGAGGTGTGATCCAAAATTGGATCTAGGAGCTTGATGGGGCTCAGAAAGGCCTAAAAATCAAAGGTATCGTAATGGCTTCAAAATGGGCGTGTGTGTATACCTCAGCGATACGAACCCAACACAGCTTGAAAGGGCTCAAACAGATATCGTATGCTCCAGATATCATGGTTTGTTCATTTGTCCAAACAGGCAAAAAATGATGATTGTACAGTGTGTACAGCCTGTACAGTGCGATTTGGCAGATGACTATATAGTATGTACGGTCGTACAACTGACATGGAAGAGTATAAGTGGAGTTGATGTGGCAGTGTCTAGAGGTGACATGTGGAATATGGTCGTACAGTTGGCGTGGCAGGTACAGGTGGACCAATCCAGGAGTGACATGTGTCACAACTGTAAGGGTGACATGTGGCACACTCGTACGTCATACGTATGACACATGGAAGACAGTGACTGGGCAAGTGTACTAACTGGCAAGACAAGTGGTCCAATCATATTTTGACATGTGGCATTTGTTTCAGTGAATGGTGAGGTGCTACGTGTCCCAGACATGGGCTACCACATGTCATCCATCCATTGGTTCAATTTTTATGCAAAATTGGTTTGGCATCCATCGAGTTCGACCGCATGACCTCTGGCGTGGAGGAACAACTTAGGAAGGTATAGGATACCATCCTGCCTACTATGGCGCTTATTAAACTATGTTCAAATAAAATATTTGAACTAACATATGGGATTATGTGGAGGTGAAAAGGGGTTGGGGGCTAGCCCCAGCCCACGGTTTTGGTTACTTTCCATACACCCGGTTCTATGCACATACACCACACCTTACCGCTTATCCCCCAGCGCATTCGTACTCTAGAGATAGGTTTAGCTGCAGGGACTATGAACAAGGAAAAACCACGTGGAAACCAAGGGCGGTGACTAGCGACTAGGCACGTCGATCGGACCTTGGTCCTATGAACGCACCCATAAATCCAGGTGCTAGCAGAGGAGGGGCTAGCATGCAGCCCCTAGGGTGTTGGCGCTTGGCCATATGAATCCATGTGATTGTGTAAAAGGGGAACGCATCGAGGCCAGAGGGGCTTATCCTAAATTTTTTCTATATAGTGGGTTTTTCACTATATAATAGTGATTTTTAATGATTTTATTCAGCAGAATTGAGATATTTTGGTCTTTTTTGGGGGATATTGGGCCCTTTTTTAGGCCATATCTTGGGGGTAAGTTGGGAGATGGCTACCAATTTCAGATCTATATAAACTAGGGCATATTGGAGCCATGGGAACATGCAAAGTGGGTTTATGTTGAAGATTTTCCAAGCCAAAGCCATATTTATGCAGGGAAACTGTTGAGGAGGGCACCTTTGCGGGCCATTTTGGGGAGCTCTGGTCATCTGATTTGAGTTTCATTTCTTTTGTTGGGTTCTAAAGATCTGGTAGAACAAGAAAATATTAGTTTTTAACCTTTTTGGAACTATTGTAATGTACTTTTAAAGCTTCGAACAGAAATAAGAAAGCCTCACCCACTGAGACAAAGTCCCAGAGACGTAGGTGAGATTGTTGAAATTCGTTATCACTTTGGTGTTTTATGGTTTGTTGTTCTCATTCTTATGTTTAGTTCTATAGATTGCTTTATGGCTGTCATTTTTACTTTATAATTCTTCATCTTTCATTCAGCTCCCTAAATGGTTAATTAACACATGCATAATAACTCAACCATTGTTGTTTAAAAGATCTTTTCAGATCAATCAAAGACATTGACTTTGGGTCTTAGATGATAAAACATGAACATAGTGTTATCTATGATGCAAAGGAGTCTCCCCAAAATTCTCCTACCCCATTTTTGAAGATCCATTGACCAACCTTATGGTAGAGTTAACCTAGAGCCTAAGATCAAGTCTTTATTCCATAAAGTATATTCTCTACACATTTTTTTGTATAATTAGAGATAAACCAAAAAAAAAACCATTTACTACCCTTCATCATGACCATGTAAATGTTTGTCTTGGATTCCTCCATCATTAACTGCCTAATTTAAAGTAGGAGCATGGGAATAGTCGCTCTACTTACATACACATCCCTTCCATCAACTCCCAAAATCCTATCATCCTATGACTCATGTACTATATGGTGCCACATGGAGGATCCTCCCATGCCCACATATCTCATACCATATACCTCAATTAGGGTGTTTAGATCCATTAATTTTATGTGGGACAATCATGCTTGTTATTTCCTCCCTCCATGTCATCCCAATCCCATTGGAGATCCCACTCTTTCTAATTGAATCCCTTATTGGCTAGAAGATCCACCAAACCATTAGATTTATGTCAAACATGGGATGGGATGGTCCTTAGTGTTGGCAATTTGGTTGTCATTGATGTCAACCTTGATAAATAGGTGAAGTATCATTGATTAATTGGTTTGAGAAGCATTGTCAATATTGGATATATTGTTATGAAGGTGACTTAAATGTCAAGCATTGTCAATATTGGACATAATGTTATGAAGGTGACTTGAATGTCAAGCATTGTCAATATTGGACATAATGTTATGAAGGTGACTTGAATGTCAAGAATTTTCAATATTGGACATAATGTTATGAAGGTGAATTGAATATCAGTAGAAAGATAATATTGACTAATATATTGTATGATCTTGATACACTCATCCTATATTGTATAAGGTTGAGATTATGTCATTAACATCCATGCACAAAAGAATAAATTGTCCAAATAAAAAGGGCAAATTGATAATCAAATATGGATCCATACAAATCACAAATAAAGAAGTTAATACGACATGGTTCATTAAAAGTGATTCAGAAAATATCAATTGAAGAAGAGTCCATAGATGAGACAGAATGTCAATGGTGTATTTTTGGTAAGGAAGCATTGACACCATCGAGTCACAAGTTGAGTCGATTCAAACAACAATAATATCGACCATATAGAAGTCGATCGACTACAAGACTATTCGAAGACAAGATGACCGAGTGCAAGCCTACATATTGACAGAAGTTGTAGAAGACAATTCGATCAATTTCAAGATGATTTCAAGACAAGTCGACCAACTGAAGGTCGAAATTGAAGGAGAATTGAGTCGGGAAATCCAAGTTGGCCAAAGTGATCTGGAGTTTATGAGAAGAACAAAGTGAATACATATTATTAATAGGTGCTTAACACAAAATAACAGAGACACAGTAAAACTGGTTTTCTATTCAATAACGAAATAAGTTGAAACTGTAAAATGCAGCGAAAACAAGCTTGTTGGAATGGTGTCGGCTTATCTCTGAGAAGAGATGTGACGGTTGCGCGCATTCGCAAGAAGAAGATTAAAATGAGGCTCTGAAGGCATTTTTACAATAAACAAGAATGCAAAAAACCCTCAACATCCAAAAACCTAACCCTAGGAGATGAAGCGCCAAAAGTCATGTGGGCCCCGTTTGGGTAAGTTAGTACATCAACTTCCCGGGGTCATAAATTTTGCATACGATCTTCGTTTTAGGTGTGTGATAGCCTGTTGGAAAGGTATCATCAAGGAGATTCATTGAGAATCTATCATTGAGAATCTTAATACCAAAAAACCTTCATTTAGGCCCTCAAAATGGCCCCGGAAGTTAAAACTGCTAAAAATAGTAAATTATCAAAATTGTCAAAAAATTGTTTTGAGCCGGTTGGAAAAGGTGGGTGGTCACTGATATCCATATGGGTAAATCCTCCCTCCTTATGAATCAATGGTACAAATTGCATTGAGGTCCCCCATCATATGAGGAAATTTCTGTTGAATTTGGCCCCGGGTGAGCCACTTGCCTTGGTGCAGGAGCTGCCCTGCTTTAACGACTCGATAAAGTTGGATCCTTTGTTGTCGAGTGCCCTGGATCTGTGTGTCCACAATACAATCATTGGATTCATGTTGTATGCAGTCGGGGTTGACCTCTGTTGGTGTCAATTTTTATGCTACTTCTGAGGTGTCCAATAATGGTGGGAAATAAGGGTGAAGGAGATCCACGTTGAACACTAGGTGCAGGCCAAGGAAAGGAGGAATGTTGAGCTCAAAAGAATTATCCCCCACGGACTTGGTGATAGTGTATAGTCCATAACGGAGTGGGTGAATCTTCTGATGGGATCCTGTAAGGCGTTCTTTCTACAATTGCAACCAAACTTTTTCTCTCACTTAAAACTTATGTTGCACTCAATGTTGATCATGGCATTGTTTGTACTTGTCATTGGATTTCTGTAGGATATCCTGAACCTGTTAGCGGATGTGCTGGATCTGCTCAATGAACCGGGTGGCTTTGTCAGCTTCAGTTGGAGCAAGATATGAGTCATTCAAGTTGATCGCAAGGGGAAGTGCAGCATCTATGGGACCCAATAGTTGGCATCCAAACCCTACCTAAAAGGGGTTGTGGTCGGTTGAGCTATGCAGGGCTCAGTTGTAGCTATGGTGGACATAGGGGAGGCTCTCATCCCATGTGCGAGGGTTCTTTGAATTATACATGTGAAGGATATGCACAACAATTCAATTTACAACCTCAGTTTGGCCATCTGTCTGGGGGTGAAAGGTCGTGGACTTGGTGAGCTTGGTGTCCAGCAGTGATCAAAATTTGGACCAGGGGTCAAATTTTAGCTCAATTTTCAAAGTTCTTGGAATGTGACGAAAACAGTGCCATTGCGTATGTCTCGTCTTCCTGATTCTGGTGGTATATTTACTTTGTCAAATGGACTCCATATGGAGAAGATATCGCGATTTGTTCGCCAAGCCAAACAGGCAAAAAAATTAGATGTTGATTGTACCAGTCCGTACAGTCTGACGTGGCAGGACCGTACAGACCGTACGACCGTACAATGGTGATGTGGCAGGTTTTTGTTGGTTGATGATTATCGAATCCGGGAGTGACACGTGTCCTGTAGCTGGCGAATGGTGTGAGGACACGTGGCCCAATCTGTGGGCGCCACGTGTCGCTCATTGATTGGTTTATATGGTTATGTAAAATATATATTGGAGGCCGCGGGGTTCGACCCCCGGACCTACCCACCGCATAAGTCTTCACAAACCTCTGCTAACCAACGTACCGCCCATTGTTCCTTGTTATATATGTCAACACATTTATATTTAAGTTTGGTTGTTGTTTAAATGGAAAGGGGGGCGGGCTAGGGCTTAGCCCCGACCCATGGTTCTATTCCATAACATATAACCATATGTTATCAGCATGCGCGCGGGTGTCAATACGGCATGATTTTTGTTATATGACGTGTAACCGGTGGATAATATGTGTGCGTGGGGTTTTGATATGACCCTTGGTCATATTTCGTGTACCATGTGCCCACGACTGGAGCGGAGGAGTTAGCACAGTTGGAGCGGTTTAACCATTAACCACCTTTTAGCCAAGAGTGCGGTCATATGCGCCATACGCCCAGGTGCCGAGGCGGTTAGGGGCTGGCACGCCCTTAACCATTCTAGGGTTTTCACCGTTGGCGTGGTTGCGCACGGTGCTGGGTTTTTACGCCTTAAATGGCGTGTGTGTTGGGTTCACACAAGAAGGGTGCATTTTGGCGAACCAGAGACAGCAAGCTTGAAGGAGAAAAATGGAGGAGGCCTAACTTTTTCATCCTTTGGCTGATTGAGGTGTCGTAAAAGCCCAGCTAGGGGTTTTTGGACGTCCTGGATCCATTGGCACTATTATCAAGGCCATTTGAAGACTTCTTCTACAATTTTTTCACCATTGAAGTTTCAGGAAGCTCTGGGGAGTTTGAAGCCCTCATTGATGGAGGACATGTTTTGGTGAGACTATGTTTGTTTTCTGTGATTGAATAATCATGTTTGGCTAATTATTATGCTCTGAACACATTGGGACAGGTTTCAGAGGATGTTGAGGACTTTTACAGTTTTTTTTTCTAAAGAGAAGCTCAGGAAAGCTTATGGCCACATGTAGAAGAGGTCATGCCCGGATGAGCCATGATCCGTTTTCAGAGTTTTATTAGTCATTTTTGGGGTTTTTATGTGTTCTGATCTCAATGGTACAGTCTGTTTTTCCATTGGAGTTGAGTAGCAGCTTGTAAAAGAACTTTTTACTAATTAATCCCAGAGAGCCAAGTCTATTGATGGAGGCTCAAGGAGATGTAGCCCGGAGGGGGGTGAACTCCTTTATCATGTTGTTCTTGTTGTGTGGTTGATGGTTTATTTGCTGCAAGTTGTGTTGTTGTGTATTTGTTTCAAGTACATATTTAACCATCTAAAAGAACATTTCCTCACACATAAGCATTTACAAGAAGATACATGAACTTAACACATAAGTTTATCTTTCATATTTTAACACATGAAGCAA
>JZKD02S1890236.1:300969-311294 GCA_000966675.3 Picea glauca
CATAATGTTATGAAGGTGACTTGAATGTCAAGCATTGTCAATATTGGACATAATGTTATGAAGGTGACTTGAATGTCAAGAATTTTCAATATTGGACATAATGTTATGAAGGTGACTTGAATATCAGTAGAAAGATAATATTGACTAATATATTGTATGATCTTGATACACTCATCCTATATTGTATAAGGTTGAGATTATGTCATTAACATCCATGCACAAAAGAATAAATTGTCCAAATAAAAAGGGAAAATTGATAATCCGATATGGATCCATATAAATCACAAATAAAGAAGTTAATACGACATGGTTCATTAAAAGTGATTCAGAAAATATCAATTGAAGAAGAGTCCATAGATGAGATAGAATGTCAATGGTATATTTTTGGTGAGGAAGCATTGACACCATCGAGTCACAAGTCGAGTCGATTCAAACAACAATAAGATCGACTATCTAGAATTCAATTGACTACAAGACGATTCGAAGACAAGATGACTGAGTGAAAGCCTACATATTGACAGAAGTTGTAGAAGACAATTTGATCAATTTCAAGATGTTTTGAAGACAAGTCGACCAACTGAAGGTCGAATTTGAAGGAAAATTGAGTCGGGAAATCCAAGTTGGCCAAAGTGATCCAGATTTTATGAGAAGAACAAAATGAATACAGATTATTAACAGGTGCTTAACACAAAGTAACAGAGATATAGTAAAACTGGTTTTCTATTCAATAACGAAATAAGATGAAACTGTAAAATGCAGCGAAAACAAGCTTGTTGGAATGGTGTCGGCTTATCTCTAAGAAGAGATGTGACGGTTGCACGCATTTGCAAGAAGAATATTAAAATGAGGCTCTGAAGACCTTTTTACAATAAAACAGAATGCAAAAAAACTTCAACATCCAACAACCTAACCCTAGGAGATGAAGCACCAAAAGTCATGTGGGCCCCATTTGGGTAAGTTAGTACATCAACTTCTTGGGGTCATAAATTTTGCATACGATCTTTGTTTTAGGCATGTGAGAGCCAGTTGGAAAGGTATCGTCGAGGAGATTCATTGAGAAGCTATCATTGAGAAGCTCAATCCCAAAAAACCTTCATTTAGGCCCTCAAAATGGCCCAGGAAGTTAAAACTGCTAAAAATAGTAAATTTCCAAAATTGTCAGAAAATTGTTTTGAGCCGGTTGGAAAAGGTGGGTGGCCACTGATATCCATATGGATAAATCCTCCCTCCTTAGAAATCAATGGTATAAATTGCATTGAGGTCCCCCATCATATGAGGGAATTTCTACTGAATTTGGCTCCGGGTGAGCCACTTGCCTTGGTGCAGGAGCTGCCCTGCTTTGATGACTCGATAAAGCTGGATAATTTGTTGTCGAGTGCCCTGGATCTATGTGTCCACAATATAATCATTGGATTTATGTTGTATGCAGTCGGGGTTGACCTCTATTAGTGTCAATTTTTATGCTTCTGAGGTGTCCTATAATGGTGGGAAATAAGGGTGAAGGAGATCCACGTTGAACACTGGGTGCAGGCCAAGGAAAGGAGGAATGTTGAGCTCAAAAGAATTATACCCCACGGACTTGGTGATAGTGTATAGCCCATAATAGAGTGGGTGAAGCTTCCGATGGGATCCTATAAGGTGTTCTTTCTGCAATTGCAACCAAACTTTGTCTCCCACCTGAAACTTATGTGGCACTCGATGTTGATCATGGCGTTGTTGGTACTTGTCATTAGATTTCTGTAGGATATCCTGAACCTGTTAGTAGATGTGTTGTGTCTGCTCAATGAACCATGTGTCTTTGTCAGCTTCAGTTGGAGCAGGATATGAGTTAGTCAAGGTGACCGCAAGGGGAAGTGCAACATCTATGGGACCCAATGGTTGGAATCACAACCCTACCTAAAAGGGGTTGTGATCAGTTGAGCTATGCAAGGCTCAGTTGTAGCTATGGTGGACATAGGGAAGGCTCTCATCTCATGTGCGAGGGTTCTTTGAATTATACAGGTGAAGGATATTCGCAAAAATTCGATCTACAACCTCATTTTGGCCATCTGTCTGGGGGTGGAAGGTCGTGGATTTGGTGAGCTTGGTGTCCAGCAATGACCAAAGGCTCGACCAAAATGTGTTGAGAAATCGACTATCTCGATCTGAGACAATGGTTTGTGGGATTCCAAAATGTACCCAGACACATTCAAAGAAGAGATTGGCAGTGGCCTCTGTTGTGATGCTCTTCTTATAGGCAACTAGAATCGCCATCTTAGAAAAGTGATCAACAACCACAAAAACACATTCATTTCCCCGCTTGGTGGACGGGAGGCCCAACATATAGTCCATTGAGATGGATTCCCATGGCCTGTTAGGAGTAGGAAGAGGGGTGTATAGGCCATGTTTCTTAGTGGTCGGTTTGGCAATAGCACAGGCAGTGCAGGACCTGATATACTTGCTGACCTCCTATCAAAGTTTCAGCCAATAGAAATGTATCTGTAGCATCGCTACTGTCTTTTCAATGCTGAAGTGTCCTACTACCCAACTGTAGTGGGATTCCCAGATCATATTCGCTTACTCACTTGATGGAACACAGATATGGCCCAAATGACACAACAACCCATCCCGAAGATGGAAATTATCAACAACCGCATTTTCACCCAACATTTGGTAGGTGGTGGCGAAGTCAGGGTTGGTCTCATAGATTTGGGGCCATCCAGATGTCTCATGGTTGTAAGAGTCTAGCACCATGGTGATTGTTGCGACTGGAAGTCTGCTCAAGCAATCAGCGATGTGATTGGTGCTTCCTGTTTTATACTTGATGTTGAGGTGGAATTGTTGCAAGTATGTGAACCACTTTTAATGGCGGTCATTCTGCAATTTTCCCTGTGTTTGCATGAAATGCAGTGGCTTATAATCAGTGTGGATGACTGTCTCCTTCCAAAGAATGTAATGTCTCCACTGGCGGCAGGCTTGCACAATGGAGTACATTTCTTTGTCATAAGTAGGGTACTTACGTACAGTATCTGACAGTGTCTCACTATGATAGGCCAAGGGGTGGCCATGCTGAGTGAGAATGGTGCCCACAGCATAGTCTAAAGCATCTGTCTCGATCTCAAAGGGATGTTGCAGGTTTGGTATTGAAAGTACTGGGGCTGAACACAAGCGCTGCTTCAAATCATCGAACTCTTGTTGTTGGGACTGGCCCCACGCAAATTTCGACTTACCACCACCCCTTTTTATTAGGCTGAGGGCCCATGTAATATGGGAGAATCCCAACACGAACCTCCGGTAGAAATTGGCAAGGCCCAAGAAGCTTCGAAGCTCATTGAGTGTTGTTGGGGCTGGCCAGTCACGGATGACTTATATCTTGGCTAGATCCACATGTATGTCATGTTGATCAATGATGTAGCCCAGGTAATGGACCCTGTCCATGCCGAAGGAGAATTTTTCCAAGTTGGTGTACAACTTGTGTTGTCGCAGGGTGTGCAGAACCTATTGAATATGCTGCAAGTGTTCGACCCAAGTCTTTTTGTAAATTAGAATGTCATCCAGATACACCACTACAAAATTATTGGTGAATGGTCACAAGATATCATCCATCATCCTCATGAAAGTGGATGGAGCATTTGTCAAACCAAAGGGCATGACCAACCATTCAAAAAGGCCCTCCTTTGACTTGAAGGCGGTCTTCCATACATCTGTCTGTTCTATTGGGACTTGGTGGTAGCCAGACTTCAGATCAATCTTACTGAAGTATTTGGCCCTCGTGAGTTGATCAAGGAGGTCATCGATTCGAGGAATCACATACCGATTTCTGACTATAATTTTATTCAGATCCTAGTAATCAATAAAGAGTCACCAGGTTTCGTCTTTCTTCTGTACCAGCATGATTGGGATCCCACAAGGTGATGAGTTGGGACGGATGTGCCCCATGTGAAGAAGTTCTTGGATCTATCTCTTCACCTCCTCATTCTCTAACAAAGAACAATGATATATTGGCCCATTGGGCAGCGATGCACTGGGTGTCAGACCGATGGGGTGTTTGACTTGGAAGTGCAGAGGTACCCCTATAGGTGAGGAGAAGATATTCGAGTATTCTTCCACGACCTTATCTACTTGCTTCTGTTGTGTGGAAAGGTTGGCCACAGATACCCTGGATGTGGTTATGATCTTTCGCTTATTCTGAGAGTGAATCCCGAAGAAGACAAAATTCCCCATCTGAGAGATGACCTTCCTGCATTTCTTAGTAGAGATCAAGGAAATAGCACTAGGTGGGACTACCTCGGGTATCATGTACAATTTATTATTCAAAGTAATAATAACACTACAAGGCCTAGACTCATATATAGCATGATGTTTCCATAAATAAGGTTGGACCAAAAGAACATCACAAACTTTGAGAGGAGAAACATCACACAATACCTCATCTTTGAAGGACTTGATGTCATATGATAGTCGACACTGTTGGCTGATGTGGATATCGCTTCCTTGGTGGAGCCATCCAATGGTGTAGGGTTGTGGGTGCGATGTTGTTGGCAGGGCCAGTCGCTTGATGACCTCTTCTTAGATGAGGTTCTTCTCGCTACCACTATCAACGATGAAGTGCAACGGGGTGTCTTTTACCCACATCTGTGAATGGAAGAGGCACTCTCCTTCTTCTGTCTCATCTGGTTCACCAGGCTAGAGCTTGGTGGTAGCAACGGTGGCACTGTGTTCCATGTCAATGATCCATCTTCCCCTTTCTGTTTCTGGCTCAGAGTCATAATCTGCATTTGATTCAGAGGCTTTCACTTCGGCCACCAGTGACTGCTTTGAGCGGCAGTCAACAGTTTTATGCCAAGGGCTCTTATGGAAGTCGCACAACTTCCTGGTATCTTTCTTTGTCTTTTTAGTGTCCATCTTTGTTTTCAGATTGGACTGGTTGTCCTGATACTATCCATATTTTCTTTTTCCTTTGTTCTATGGGTTGGGGCCACCCTTTACTGGATTTTGTTGTGAGGGGTTCCCAGGCCCAAATTGTCACGTCTTTTGTTTGAGCTTCTACTTGATTTTGATAGCATATTGATAGGTCGAGCCCAAGGATGAGATGTCCAAAAATTCCATTTCGGTCTAGATGTATCTATGTAGAGAACCGCAATACTTAAGCACTAGATGTCGCTCTAAATATTTGATACCCATCTTGGTGCACAAGGTATGGAAGATATTTGTGAAATCTCGCACTGTTGGGTCTCTTTATTGCCACAGTGTGGTCCATTTGGTATACAGGTCATCATAAATTTCGACAGGGTAATATTGTTCCTTAATAACATCCCTGAAGGATTCCCAGGTCATTGTGACCAAAAATAATGATATTTCCTCTGTTTCCTTTTTCTCAAAAAAATTTTCCCACCAATCTTTGACATGGGAAACATCTTTGAGGAGCGCAAAAGTAATATTTTCTCTATTCAAAAAATTATGGATAGAAAAATACCCTTCTAGTAGATTCAACCACTTTTCTACGGCATCTGCATCAATATAACCTTCAAATATAGGAACATCGAAGTTTATTTGTACCTTGAAGGGGTCGGCACCTCCATTCGAAGAAGATGCGTCGCTTGTTGGTAACCGCCGAAGGATTTGCGCGAAACTATCCATCATCTCATTCCTCTGTTGCATGAGGGATTTCTTAATCAACAATTTGAAAGTATATCATGTCCCGTCATATTTATTTTCTCCTACCATGAGAGGTCACTTGGGCATGCAAGAGCTCATGTCCTTAAGAGAAACAAGCTCGAGACCCAACTCTTTGTACTCTGACCTCGTTGGGGACATGCATTAAGACGACAAGGAGTAGGCCGCTCTGATACCACTCATCTAGATTTTATGAGGAGAATAAAATGAATACATATTATTAACAGGTTATTAACACAAAATAATAGAGATACAGTAAAAATGGTTTTCTATTCAATAACGAAATAAACTGAAACTGTAAAATGCAACGAAAACAAGCTTGTTGGAATGGTGGCGACTTATCTCTGAGAAGAGATGTGACGGTTGTGCGCATTCACAAGAAGAAGATTACAATGAGGCTCTAAAGGCCTTTTTACAATAAAAAAGAATTCCAAAAATGATATACATCCAAAAACCTAACCCTAGGAGATGAAGCGCCAAAAGTCATGTGGGCCCCATTTGGGTAAGTTAGTACATCAACTTCTCGGGGTCGTAACTTTTGCATACGATCTCCATTTTAGGCATGTGATAACCCATTGGAAAGGTATCATCAAGGAGATTCATTTTGGGGGCTAAATCATACCTTTGTCTATCATTGAGAAGCTCAATACCGAAAAACCTTCATTTAGGCCCTCAAAATGGCCCTAGAAGTTAAAACTGCTAAAAATAGTAAATTGCCAAAATTGTCAGAAAACTGTTTTGAGCCAGTTGGAAAAGGTGGGTGGCCACCGATATCCATCTGGATCACAAAGTAAGTCGGGATGACTAAATTTGAATTTCTCAAGTCATTTTTCTTCCAAGTCGAGTTGGTCCAAGAAAGAAGTAAACTAAAGGTTGAATTCAAAGAAAACTTAAATTTAAGTCGGGTCTAGACTGGAGCAAGATGGGTCGACTAGAATTGAAATACTCAAGTCGAACTTTCTCGTAGTTGAGACCAAAAAGATTCTTGTTGGTCGAATGAGGAAGCAAATACGAAAAAGGGTGAGACCAAGTCAAATATTTAGTGACTAGCAAATGAGAGCAAATCAATTTTAATATAAACATCAAGTAAAATGTTTACAAGTTGAGTTTAAATAATCACTAACAAAGGATATATGTGGAGGTCAATTTAGACATTCAAGAAAAGGTAATATGTATTGAATTCAATCTGGAATCTGACAACAAAAGGAAAATATGGGCAATTTCCTTCAAATAACTACCTATATTGGCCACCTCACACACTTTCTAGGGAAATTTATTCAATGTCGACTAATTGGGCATTTTCTACAAAAAAGCTATGTCATAGAATTTTAAAATTCATTTCCATCACTCCAGAATCGTCATACAAAAATTGTTGTCTAAATTGGTATACGAAAATTAATTAGTAAAAGTAACTATTTATGTTAATTAAATGAAGGAGTGCAATGTTTCATTCCAAAAGGACACATTGTTTCAAAGTGGCACCCTTTGGAGAACTATATAAGTAAAGGAATATGAAGGGAAGAAAGTGTCTTGGTGGATATATATAATGGATTGAATGAAAGTTCATTCTATCAGGTTGGTTCTTGTTTACAAACTGAGTGTTGTAATGAGGATTGGATTCTTCACATCTCAGTTGGATCTGGGATCAACAAGTCGGTTCTGGTTATGAGGGTTGGATTCCTCATTTCTCAGTTAGATATGAGAACTAAAAGCTGGCTCTTGTATCAGAGAGTTGGATATCTCATATTCAATTGAAGTTGAAGATATTAAAGGATTGATTTTGTTTGTAATCATTCTAGTTAAATAAATTAAAGAATGATATTTTATCTACTTCATACAGTTTGTGTTATACATTTTTTATGAATAATTAATTGAACTGCAAATATATTATTCAGTTAATTTAGTTAGTCTATGAAAATGTGAAAAGTAGCCAAAAGTTTCATACATTTATTCACCCCCCGCCCCCCTCTCAATGTCAGTGTTTGTTTCAACAATTGGTATCAGAGTAGGTTCTTTCACTACAGTTTAACCACTCAATTGTTTTGAAGAGAACAATTGGTATCAAAGAAAAGTTTCTTGAAGGAAAAATAGTCTAATCACTGGAAGGAATATCCTACTAAACACACAAATGGATGAACAAATGGCTCTCTCCACAAATGAAGATCCTTTATTTGATAAAATAGACTAATCTTCATGGAGGAAAAGAATGAAAATATATCTGAAGTCAAGAGGATCTGGATTTTGGGACTCAGTAGTAAGTAAGAATTGATACTTAACTACCTCAATGAACAAATCCAAAACTGCAAAAGAAGCAAAGAGGAAAAATTCAAAGGCATTAAAAGAAATTTAGAATGGATTGTTATACCGAATCAAAGAAAGATGGGAAACTTCACCTCTGTTAAAGTATTATGGCTCCAACTAGAGAGTTCTTATCAGATTAAAGAACAAAACTCAAAAATGGAGAAATGCAATCATATTGAAGAACAAAATATAGAGAAAGAGAATTCAAATCAGAATAAAGAATACCACTACATCAAGGAATTGATGAATACCTTAGTATTCACTAAAGAAAAACTATTAGATTTTAAGACTGATGTTGTAGCTGCATTTGAGGTGATTAGAATGGAACCAGGAAATGGTCTATATATTGAAGTTACTAAGGATGTTCTTGACCAGCTTGAATACACAGTTATGTGCACTTTAGAAGAGTTGGAGAAAATTCAAAAGAAAGATATGTTTCTACTACAACAGTAAGATCAATTTAAACACCATGAAGAGAAAGAACAAAAGACTATGTTAGAATACAAATAAGATATATCAATAGATTAAATATTGAATTTGTTGATCTAACAAAAGAAATGAACAAGTTGAAGGCATGTGACAAACTCAATAAATGCACAGAAGAATTAGAAGAAACAAAAGAAATGGTCAACAATATAAAGACTCAAATTGAAGAAGCTAAGGAAAGTGAAGAAACCGTGAAGAGCCAGTTGACTAAAAAGGAAGAATTGTGCCACACGCTGGAATTGGAAGTCATCAACCTCAAAAGAATTCATCTAGAAAACAAGGAAGAAATCAAAATATTGAAGACTGAAGTTGTTGATCTAACAAAATAAATAGAAGAGTTGAATACATATGACAAAACCAATAAATGCACAGAATTTTTGGATGAGAAAGAAGAAATAGTCATCAGTCTAAAGACTCAACTTGAAGAAGGTAAGGAAATAGAAGAAGACTTGAAGATATAATTGACTAAAAAGGAATAAAGATGTCACATGTTGGAATTGGAAGTCATCAACCTCAAAAAGAAGAACGAAAAGACAAAAGAAACTATCAAATTCCAGAACAACTCAGCCATCCTAGATAAGATATGGAACAGTAAAAGACCAACCAATGAAAAAAATGGTCTTGGGTACAATAAGAAAGAATAAGGTGGCAAGTGTAACACCATTCACAAACATGAGAAAGGATTATCCTCCTCAAAAGGAAAAAGTAAAATCAGAAACAAAATACAAGCCATGAACTTTGTTAATGGAGGAAGCTAAAAATTTCAAAAACAAGAAACATATCAAAAGGCAGACTTCTCATGTCACAATAGACTTGAGTATGGAAACACCTTCAATGGTTATTTCTTTTCTTGTAAAAACTTTGTTCACAAAGCATTGGAATGCAAGATTCCTAAAAAGAAAAAATTTATTAAGGTCTAATAACTTAATGAGATGTTGGAGATGCAAATATGTTGGGAACATAGAAATGTTTTTGGAAACCATGAGATGCTACAACTATGATAATTTTGGGCACAAATCCCAAGACTACAGGAAATCAAGAAGACAACCCATGAAAAATAATCCATACAAGTCAGGAAGGAAACCTAATGAACTTTGGAAGAAAATAAGAGAGGATAAATCTCAAAGGACAAATGGAGAAAAGAAAATTTCATCAAATAGAATGCCTTATGGAAAGATATGGAGAAGAAAATATGAAGTAGAAAGCAAGAAAGATGATGAATATCTTGCATCTAAAAAGGAAGAAATTGATAACAATAAATTGATGGATGAAATTCCTAATAAGGAATGTGAAATTCAGAGCTTTGCATATGAAGAGGAATATGCTCAAGGAAGAAAAATTTCTAAATAAGAAGATGAAGAATATTATGGTGCACAAAATAGTGGTGATGATGATGAAATCTTAAAAGAAAATAAGTCTGTAGAATAGTGTGATGAATAAAAACAAAGTCCAAAATAAATGGGAAAAAGATAGGGGGAGAATCACCTTAGGGGGAGCATCATCTCAGGGGGAGAAGAGAAATATTCCCTTTTTAATTGTTGTTGAAGGGGGAGAGATAAAGAGTAAAACCAAGTTAGCTCAAAGGACTCAAAATACAGAATACATTTCACAAGGGAAGTTGTTAGCACTGAAAGTTACACTTTGACTACTAAAGTGCAAGCTCAATACCCATCAGCAGGTTTGTAAGGTAAATTTTAAGATAAAGTGTCAAATGGGTAAAAATCAGTCCAGCAATGTAAATCACAGGAAAATCTAGATAGGATGTATCAGCAAAAGAGGTCTTGTATAACTTAGATCAGGGTTTTAAAGAGTGATATTGATAAAAGGAAAACTTTAGTGAGAAAAATGAAACAAGTTTATTATTAGCATCAAGCATTACTAGT
>JZKD02S1890236.1:311344-323421 GCA_000966675.3 Picea glauca
TATGAGTAGAAAACTTGATCATAGGCATCATACCTCACCAAAATCTCAAAAATGCAAGTAAAAATCATTTTCCAAAACTAAAATTGTTTAAGACATTTCATCCATTACTTTCTGAGCCTGAAACTGCTCCTTCTGGCTACCTGGGCTAACACATCCAAATTCCTCTTGGCTAGTTCTTCCTTAAAAGGTTGCAACTCCAGTTTAAGTTTTATGAGCTGAGCTTGTAAATCTCTGTTTTGTTTGTATAAATTCTTAAGTTTCCTATGGAGAGGTAGAAACATGTTTTCTACAAACCTAGCCTTGTCAATAGTTTGCAGATACATATACATAAGATCATTCAACCTTTCCTTTCAACCAACCCTTCTCCTTTCAAATTAGCAATTTCAGTTCTGGCCTCTTTAAGTTGTATGTTCATCCTTTTAAAGGTAGGGTTCTCTGGAGGAGTGGTTATATCTATAACCTCAATGTGCTCCTCAAAAGGTACAATTTTACCTTTATCTTTTCTCTTGATGGGAGCTTCCATTATGTATTCTTTTTCAATAATTTCCATCTTTGTTGATGTTCTAGTGAAAGGTCTCATAACTTTAGACTTCACTGCAACGTATGGTGAAGGGAAAAGTAACCTCCTTCCTTTAGGGCCTATGGCTTTAGTTGATGAAGTTTTTGCTAACTCTGGAGCCGATTTGGGTGAAACCTCCCTTTGTGGAGAGTAATGAGATGCCCCTTATCCTTCATGTTCCTTGGTTGTTTCATCATTTTTAACAATGCCTTTGTTATTCCTCTTCTTTTTGGTCTCTATGTGTACAGTACTATCAGCCTGAAGAGGGATTTGTACCTTGGATTGTGGAGTAGGAGCAACATTCAACTGAAAGTGTGAAGAGGTAATGAATTTCTCCATGTCAATGTTTTTCTTCTTTAATTCCTCCATCACAAGCATTTTAATCATCCTTGAATGAAAAACACTTGTATCAACTTCCTTGGACTTAGCATGTACTTTGTGAGCAATTTTTCCAATACTCCTAAACAAATAGAAAAAAAGATTCATAAGATCTTTTCATATGAAGTGGAACAGAAGTCTTATGTGGTACTGATAAATCATGTTGAATATGTTGAAGGCTTATGGGCACTCCTTTTGATATATTATAACCTTGATATTATGTCTTGAGGAATTCTTTGGAGAAGGCTACATTTAAATTCATGGCTTTAAACCACCTTTCACCAGTATAAGGTATTTTAGTAGCTTTTGCTATGGTCACTTCAGATACAAAAAGTTCAAGTGTCCCAAATTTGGTTTTGGTTCCATCAAAATTCAAAGTAAATTCCCTAGCCACCTCAGGGTGCCCCCTCTGCATTTTCTGACAGAAACTAAAACATCCCACTCTTTGGAAGACTTCCCTTATCAGGGGTTCAGTAGAAAATAGATGCATGTCATAGGGTTCATTCCTCACAATTCCCCCTCCCTTGTGAGACTTATTTTGTTGTGGAGTATCCATTAATTTTGTATGAAGAAAATTTTACAGCCAATTTTGATAATGCAAGAGGAAAAAAAGGAAAAACAGAGGACTAGGGTTTTGATGGATGATCTCTCTCAAAGGGTTGGCTCTCTATAAGGATTAATATGTTTATCAGCCTATTTGACCTCCAGGCATAAGAAAAGATAGCTTATAGTTAGGGAGATGAAGAAATACTACATAGAATCATGAATGTATAAGGAAACAACTTTCTATAAAAAGGTTGTGTTCATCATTTCACTATCCTCTTGCAAAAATTCACAATGAATTCAGAAGCAAACAAATTTAAATCTCAGACTAGATAGAATTAAAATTAAAATTGAGAATCTGACGGAAAAGGGTTGTGTAAAATATTTTGGGACAGGGGATTCGTAGCACCAAGTTACTGCACAGAGTTTGTAGTGCCAGAACAGGGGGTTTGTAGTGCTAAGTTAAGTAAGAAGAATCATCTTGACATGAGATATGAAAGGTAGCCTGAAACAAAGGTTTGTTTAAAGATTTGATAAATAAGGCTCAGAGATCATGCAATTGGGTTGGGAAACATGTTAACAAGGAAAGTGGGAAATTTTGCAGCACAGATCACCAGTTCACAGCGTCCAAGAGAAGAAATAACAAAACGAATCCTTTCTTGTCCTCCAATTTAGCTAAAAACACTCATGCAGTACCTAGTGGTTGTGACTTGAAGATTGATATCCTTGATCTTGAAAAATTTTGTTTGCAGATGGTATATCCTCTAACTCACTTTCTCCAGCCAGTTCACAGCAATTTCCGTAGCACCTGTATGAAAGCACCAGTGTTTGCAGCACCGAGCAAGAAGTGATTTGAAAACTTGGAGAAAACAGCTAGAAGATTTTATGATGAAATCCTCGGGTTATAGTTTAAAAATATAAGTGTTGAAAATAAGGAAATATTTGCTGAAAAGAATCATGAGTGCAATGGCATTAATGAAATAATAATGTACTTTGGATGCATTGTGAACTCTCTGATGAGTTGGCAGCATACAAGTCGAACCATGATTTGACATTCTAATGGGTAAAGGGACAAAATGGAGGGGTCTGCGTACATGATGGAAGAGGTTACATGTCAAGGTGGTAGTGCAGGCATAAAAGATGCTAAATATGATGGCTTGTCCAAATTATCATGATGATCAATATGTAACCCAAGGATTATAGACCAACCTCATCACTACTCTTTGGTTTATTTGTGTCAAAACCCAAAAATGACTATAGGAAAAATACAAAGCCAAAAAGTTAAAACAACACTAATGACTCAAAATAAAAAACCTAAAGACTTTTTAACCCAAGAAATTCTATGTGATAACATTGGCTCCACATGGGATGGCATGCTCCATGTGAGATGTTGAGAATGAGCAGTTTTAGTGACTTATCCTAGGGCTATGGGGTCATTTTATTAAAAGAAACAAAACAATGTTCCCCCTAGTATCTTAATCTTGCAGTTTTAGTGGCATATGAAAGATCCATTTTCAATGTTCCCCCTAGTATCTTAATCCAATATCGTGACAATAGCATCCCAAACTTAGGAGGGACATCATCCATTACAATATCCATGATCACACTCTTCATGGAAAGTTGAAACAAAGTAACAACCAGGTCTTTAATCACTCCAAGGCGTTTCACTTTCCTGGAGTCAAAGGTGTATAGGTCATGATAGGTTTTATTAATTTCTAGACCTAGATCATCCACGACAGTTTTAGGCATAAGGTTATGAGATGCACCTGAGTCCATCAAGTAGTTGTGCAGAACTTTATCCTGATTATTCAATGATGTGTAAAATGGAGGAGAAGATTCATCCCTATCTTCTACCAAAGGTCTCAATATGACTATTGGTTTTTCATCTTGTAAGTTCACTGAGTCTGTGGAATTGGAGGAAGATTTGGGTTATATCATCTTGGAAAGGTACCTTTTAAATTCTTCATTTTTAATCAGTTCTAAAAATGGGACTGGATTTTTGATCTTTTGAATTTAATTCTCAAAACTAAAAGAAGATGGAGATTTCATAATCAGCTTAATCTCTGGAATAGGGGTCTTAATCATTGTTTGATGTTTTTGTTCCTCTTTTTCCTTGCTACTGGAAGCCACAACTTTAGCAGAATTTTCTATTTTATTGGGCTGATCAGATGTAATAGGCTTTCCATCCTTATTTTTTGACCTCAACTTGTATTTGTTTTCGTTTTCATTAGTTTTATCCCCTTTACTCAATTCATTCAACTGATTGTCCATAAGAGACTCTTCATATGCATACTGAGTTAGATGAGGGGATGGGGAGGTATCACCCAAACAATGAATTTATGGATCTATTTCTTCATCCTCTCCTACTTCAACATCAACCATTTTATTTTGAAGAGGGGTCTGAACTTTTTGGTCATCCCTATTTCTCTGATCTCTTTGAAGGATCTAAGGGGCATTATTTTGTCTTCTAAAATTTCCTCTATTACCAGTATCTTGTGTGTTTCTGTTATTTTGTCTTCCCTCAAGTTTCATTTTTTTCCATTTCAGCAGAAAGTGATTTAACCATATTTTTTAGTTCATCTACCTAAGTTTTAACACCAAAAGAATCAGAGGTTGAAGCTTCAGCACTATTTTTTCTCCTATCTCTATCATATTTTCCTCTAAGATTATTAGCTACCAATATGTTTGATTCTACCTCCAAGGTTGCATCTTGCACATGAGCTAATGAGGTAGATATCCTTTCTCTCAATAGGAGGAAAAATTCAAGGTCAAAAGCACTAGCATAGGTTATCTTGGCAGAGGTTTTAGTAGGTTTAATCTCTGTGGGTATTTTATTGTACATTTTATTAAATCTCTTTGAAAAATCTGAAACAAATTCCCCTTCTTTTCTCTTGAGTGACCCAAAATTTGTAATATAATATAAGATTTTTTTCTTATCACCCCAATGCCTCAGAAAGGCATCATCCAAAGCTTCAATTCTGGCAATTTATCCAGGAGTTAAAACCCTAAACCATTTTCTACCCTCATCATCAAGGCTTTGTACAAAAACTCTCATCCTAACATCCCCATTTTCAATATTAAGATTGTCAGCATAGCTATAAAAATATACATGGTTCTCCTTTGCAGTTATGTCCTCTTCTCCTGTAAACTTGGGCATGTACTTAAGATAGACTCCAACTGGGAGAGAATGCATAGGCTGAGGAAGAACAAGAGGATCATACCTAGCAGCCACTATGGCATCCATCCAATTTCTAGGAAGGTTTGCACCTGCCATGGTATTATGAAGAGGAAGATTATAAATTCTAGGAGAATTAGGAGGAGACTGGGTCTTTATTTGTATGGCTATAGTTTGGATGATGTGTAGCTTGGGAGAAGGAGGAGTATAGAATGGGGAATTTTTAGTTTTAATAAGGAGAGGCTAATTCTTTGAAGAGGATGGTGGAAATTCCAAGGGAACTGAGGTTCCTTCTTCTTTGGTCACAACAATTTTAAGAGAGGGAGGAGAAGGAGAACCTAAGGTAGGAAAATCCTCTAAGATCTCAATTTTGAACCAACTTACAGCATAAAGTGAGGCAAGAACTTCAAAACTTTCTTCTTTCAATTGTGGAGAAAAAGAGGAATATTCTATAGGCAAATCTTCAAGATTTAAATTTATAGGAGTTTCAACAAAAGGTAACAGAGGAGAACTAGATACAACTACTGGTGTTTTAAAAGTAGAAACAGGAAAATTTCTAGTAGTACCTGAAACAGCAGCTGAAATTTCTTCTTGAGAATATTTTCCTTTCTTGATGATCTTCTCTAGGTTATATTCAGGTGTAACCAAAGGTAAATGTGGGGTAGACTTCATGTGTCTTCCTTTAGGAGCCACAACTGAAACAATGGAGTCGCCAGGTGCACACTATAGTCTTTAATGTATTTATTACTGTGCACCCTCAAAATCAATATTTCTTTGTCGTTTAATCCCAAGGAAATGTTTTCAATCCATTCCCCAGGAGCGACGCCAAGAATGTTAGCATTGTAAGTTAGACTTTGACTGCTAAAGTGAAAGCTCAGTACCCATCAATAGGTTTGTAAGGTAACTTTTAAGATAAAGTGTCAAATTGGTTAAACTCAGTCCAACAATGTAAATCACAGGAAAATATAGATAGGATGTATCAACAAAAGAGGTCTTGTCTAACTTGGATCGGGGTTTTAAATATTGATATGGATAGAAGGAAAACTTTAGTGAGAAAAATGAAACAATTATACTATTAGCATCAAGCATTACTAGTAGAAAAATGAAGGAAAAGATTTAGACACAGTAACTTCTTTAATCAAAGATTTAAACTATGAGAACAACTTTAACAACATCATAATCAAACCTCCATTGCAATACAACTATAAAACATCATTTGAAGCATTCAATGACAGTGAATTTCATAGTGAGAGAGAAACAATATGGAAAGAAGGAAAAAAAAATTCTATTAGACAAAAAATCATCAAGTCTGATACATAAAATCCAGAGTTAGCTCGGTTACACATGTATATCACCAAAATATTATTAAATAAACCATATGAACCTCTACAATGACTTCTAATGCCTATCTTATAGCCTATATAGTGAATGATAGAATTAAAATGTGAATTCCATCCTCTAGCATAGGATTCTCACATCAGAAACTGAAGCAATTACAGTTGTACAAATCGAAAATAACAAACTGCTACAAATTAGGCTAATGTTGGAAACTATCCTAACATCTTTAATATGCATGGTGAAATGTCCCTTGAGCACATTCTTCTTCTTTTTAGGTATCCCTCCAACTTTAAAGTAACCCCCAAGCAGTTATCTCATGCTTATTTATCCATCTGGAAATCATTGATCCTCTTGAAATCTCCAAAACATAAGTTCCTAGAATATTTCTGTAGCGCTAACTGTATCAGCCAATTCGTAGCAAAGTTCGCAATGCTTAACTATAGAAACCAATTCACAGCACCAGGTTCTATGAACTTTCCTGTAGTTGTTGAATAAGTCTAGTAGAGCCCTAAAACACCCAAAAAACCATCTTTAGAGCTAGAGATGCCTATAAAAACTCGTTATCTAGTGTATGAGTGGAAAACTTGATCATAGGCATCATACATCATCAAAATCTCAAAAATGCAAGTAACAAGCATTTTCCAAAACTAAAATTGTTTAAGACGTTTCATCCATTACTTTCTGAGCCCGGAACTCCTCCTTATGGCTACCTGGCCTAACACATCCAAATTCCTCTTGGCTAGTTCTTCCTTAAAAGGTTGCAGCTTCAGTTTAATTTTTCTGATACGAGCTTGTAAATATCTGTTTTGTTTGTATAAATTCTGAAGTTTCCTATAGAGAGGTAGAAAACTTTTTGCTACAAACCTAGACTTGTCAATAGTTTCCAGATACATATCCATAATATCACTCAACTCTTTCCTTTCAACCAACCCTTCTCCTTTCAAATTAGCAATTTCAGTTCTGGCCTCTTTAAATCGTCTGTTTAGCCTTTTAAAGGTACATTTCTCTGAAGGAGTGGTTATGTTTATAACCTCAACGTGTTCCTCAATAGGTATAGTTTTACCTTTACCTTTTCTCTTGATCGGATCTTCCACAATGTCTTATTTTTCAATACTTTCCTTCTTTGTTGATGATCTAGTGAAAGGTCTCCTAACCTTATGTTTAACTGCAACAGATGGTGAAGGGAAAAGTAACCTCCTTCCTTTTGGGCCTGTGGCTTTAGTTGATGGATATTTTTTTGACTCTAGAGTTGGTTTGGGTGAAACCTCCCTTTGTGGAGAGTAATGAGATCCCCCTTCTCCTTCATGTTCCTTAGTTGTTTCATCATTTTTAACAATGCCTTTTCTCTTCCTCTTCTTGTTGGTCTCTATGTGTACATTACTATCATCCTGAAGAGGGATTTGTACCTTGGATTGTGGAGTAGGAGAAACAATCAATTGAAAGTGTGAAGAGGCAATGAATTGCTCCTAGACAATGTTTTTCTTCTTTAATTCCTCCATCACAAGAATTTTAATCATCACTGAATTAAAAACACTTGTATCAACTACCTTAGAACTTTGCCTGGACTTTGTTATCCATTTTTCCAATACGCATAAATAAGTAGAAAGGAAGATTCATAAGATCTTTGCCTGTGAAGTGCAACAGAAGTCTTATGTGGTACTATTAAATCATGTTCAATCTGCCTTCATAGGTAAAATATCTTTGGATTGCCCTTAGGATCTTATCAAAACCTTCAATCATGTGGCTCATGGGCTCCTTTTGATAGATTATCTCCTTGATATTCTGGCTTGAGGAATTCTTTGGAGAAGGATGCATTTAGATTCATGGCTTTAAACCACCTTTTACAAGTATAAGGTATTTCAGTAGTTTCTTCTATGGTCACTTCATATACCTCAAGTTCAAGTGTCCCAAATTTGGTTTTGGTTCCATAAAAAATTCAAAGAAAATTCCCTAGCCATCTCAGGGTGCCCCCTCTGCATTTTCTAATATAAACTAAAACATCCCACTCTTTGGAAGACTTCCCTGATCAGGGGTTCAACAACAAACAACTACATGTCATAGGGTTCGTTCCTCACAGTTCCCCCTCTATTGTGAGCCTTCTTTTGATGTGGAGTATCCATTGATATCATATGAAGAAACTTTTACCACCAATTTTAATGATGCAAGAGGCAAAACAAAAAAAACAAAGGATTAGGGTTTTGATGGGTGATCTCTCTCAAAGGGTTGGCTCTCTATAAGAATTAATATGTTTATCATCCTATTTGACCTCCAGGAATAAGAAAATATATCTTACAGTCATGTAGATGAAGGAAGACTACATACAATCATGAATGTATAAGGAAACAACTTGTTGTAAAAGGGTCTTGTTCATCATTTCACTATCCTCTTGCAAAAATTCACAATGACTTCAGAAGCAGACAACTTTAAATCTCATACTAGATAGAATTAAAATTAAAACTGAGAATCTGATGGAAAAGGGTTGTGTAAAATCTTCTGAGATAGGGGATTCGCAGCACCAAGTTGTTGCATAGAGTTTGCAGTGCCAAAACAAGGGGTTCGCAATGCTAAGTTTAGTAAGTAGAATTAGTTGGACATGATATATGAAAGGTATCCTGAAACGAATGTTTGTTTAAATCTTTGATAAATAAGGCTCATAGATCATGCAATTGGGATGGGAAACATGTTAACAAGGAAAGTGGGAAATTTTGCAGCGCAGATCACCAGTTCACAGCACCCAAGAGAAGAAATAACAAAAAGAATCCTTTCTTGTCCTCCAATTTAGCTAAAAACACTCATGGAGTACCTCGTGGATGTGACTTGAAGACTGATATCCTTGAGCTTGAACAAGTTTGTTTGTAGATGTTCTAACCTCCAACTCACTTTCTCTAGCTAGTTCGTAGAAATTTTCGTAGTGCCTATCAGAAAACCCCGGTGTTTATAACGTCGAGCTAGAAGTGATTTGAAAACTTGGAGAAAACAATTAGAATCTTTTATGATGAAATCCTCATGTTATATTTTAAAAATATAAGTGTTGAAAACAAGGAGATCTTTGTTGACAAGAATCATGAGCGCAATGATGGTAATGAAAGAATAATGTACTTTGGATGCATTGTGAACTCTCTAATGAGTTGGAAGTGTGCAAATCGAACCATGATTTGACATTCTAACGGGTAAAGGGAAAAAATGGAGGGGTCTGTGTACATGATGGAAGAGGTGACATTTCAGGGTGGTAGTGGAGGCATAAAAGATACTAAATATGATGTCTTGTCCAACTTATCATGATGATCAAGATGTAACCCAAGGATTATAGACCAACCTTAACACTACTCTTTAGTTTATTTGTGTCAAAACCCAAAAATGACTATAGGAAAAATACAAATCCAAAACATTAAAACAACACTAATGACTCAAAATCAAAAACCTAGAGACTTTTTGACCGAAGCAATTCTATGTGATAACAGAAGTAATATTTCTTTAATAAGGTTGTCATCAATAACAAAGGGGGGATTGTTGGAAATTTGGTTGTCATTGATGTCAACCTTGATAAATAGGCGAAGTATCATTGAATGATTGGTTTGAGAAGCATTGTCAATATTGGACATATTGTTATGAAGGTTACTTGAATGTCAAGCATTGGCAATATTGGACATAATGTTATGAAGGTAACGTGAATGTCAAGCATTGCCAATATTGGACATAATGTTATGAAGGTGACTTGAATATCAGTAGAAAGATAATATTGACTAATATATTGTATAATCTTGATATACTCATCCTATATTGTATAAGGTTGATATTGTGTCATTAACATCTATGCACAAAAGAAGAAATTTTCCAGATAAAAAGGGTAAATGGATAATCCAATATGGAATCCAAACAAATCACAAATAAAGAATTAATAAGACATGGTTCATTAAAAATGATTCAAAAAATATCAATTGAAGAAGAGTCCAGAGATGAGACAGAATGTCAATCGTGGATGTTTGGTGAGAAAACATTGACACCATCGAGTCACAAGTCGAGTCGATTAAAAAAACAATAAGGTCGACTATCTAGAAGTCAATTGACTGCAAGACGAGTTGAAGACAAGTCAACCGAATGCAAGCCTACATATTGACGAAAGTTGGAGAAGACAAGTCGATTAATTTCAAGAAGATTCGAAGACAATTCGACTACCTAAAGGTTGAATTTGAAGTAAAATTGATTCGGGAAATCCAAGTCGACAAAATAAAGTCGAGACAACCAAAGTCGAATTTCTCAAGTCATTTTTCTTCCAAGTCAAGTCTGTCCAAGAAACAAGTAGCCTAAAGTTTGAATTCAAAGAAACCTTAAATAGAATTTGGGTCGAGGTTGAAGCAAGATGGGTCAACTAGAATTGAAATACTCAAGTCAAAATTTCTCTGAGTTTGATTCGACCAAAAAGATGCTTTCCCGATCGAATGAGGAAGCAAATAAGAAAGAGAGTGAGACCAAATCAAATCTTTAGTGACTAGAAAATGAGAGGAAACCAATTTAAATATAACCATCAAGTAAAATTTTTACTGGTTGAGTTTAAATAATCACCAACAAAGGAGATATGTGGATGTTGATTTAGACATTCACAAAAAGGTAATATGTATTGAAGTCGATGTGGCATCCAGTGACAAAAGGAAAATATGGGCAATTTTCCTTCAAAGAACCACTTATACCAGCCACCTCACACACTTTCTGGGGGAATATCTCTCATATTGGCTAATTGGGCATGTTTTTCAAAAACCCCATGTCGTATAATTTTAAAATTTGTTTCCATCACTCTAGAATCGGCATACAAAAAATGTTGTCTAAATTGGTGTACGGAAATCCATTAATAAAAGTCACCATTTATGTTAATTAAATGAAGGGCTGCAATGTTTCATTACAAAAGGACACATTGTTTCAAAGTGGCACCCTTTGGAGGACTATATAAGTAAGGGAATATGAAGGGAAGAAAGTGTCTTGGTGGATATATATATATATATATATATATATATATATATATAATGGATTGAATGAAAGTTCGTTCTACCAAGTTGGTGCATGTTTACAAATTGAGTCTTGTAATAAGGATTGGATTCCTCACATCTCAGTTGGATATGAGATCAACAACCTGGGTCTTGTTATGAGGGTTGGATTCCTCATTTCTCAGTTGGATCTAAGACTAATAAGTTGGGTCTTGTATCAGAGAGTTAGATCTCTCATATTCAGTTGAAGTTGAATATATTAAAGGATTGATTTTATTCGTATTCATTCAAGTTAAATAAATAAAAGAATGATATTTTATCTACTTCATACAATTTGTGTTATGCATGCTTATGAATAATTAATTGAATTCTATATATCTTATTCAATTAATTTAGTTAATCTATGAAAATGTGAAAAGTAGCCAAAAGTTCCAGACACTAATTCCCCCCCCGGTTACACATTATTTTCGTCATCCCTATGACCGTTAATGATGTAAACCTATATGTTGCCTTCAGAGGGGTTAGTGGCCTGAGTTCCTAAAGAGAGAAGTGAGAAGAACTTTTCCTAAGAAAAGAAGTTGCATTTTCCCTTGTAAAAACCCTATAAAAAAGGAAGTTTGTAGGTTGCTATATAGGCAAGGTGAGAGAATGCCTTATTCTCGCAGGTTGCACCATAGCTAGGGTGCGAGATGTTCGCAGGTTATTCTATAGGTAGGGTGCGAGAATGCCTACACGTGGGAAAAACAAGTGTTTTCTTGAATCTTCTAGAAGGAAAAACTTCTATGGTGAGGTGGCATCTGAATGGTTTGGATATTACTCGCTTTCATGATTTAGTGGGATCATCCTAACCTCCTCACCTTATCCTCTTCAACTTATAAAAGGAGAGGAGTTCTCATGGAGAAATTTAGCTTTGGTTGGTTTGGAATTATTAGCTTGGTTAGAGTGGCTTTGAGATTTTCTTTGTCAAGATAGATTGCGAGTAGCTATCAAATCCATGGTTTCAGAATCCTTGGAGCAAGAAGTGTGTGGGGAATGAAGGACAGTTGGAAGGGACCTTACAACATCAAGGCCATGGTTGTAATCTCTCTTTCACATTTAATATGAT
>JZKD02S1890236.1:334543-351305 GCA_000966675.3 Picea glauca
TTAATTGGGGCATATTACATTAGTAATGTTATTTTATTTATGTCGGCTTTATTCCATTAGTTGTAATTATACCTCCTAGTCTCCTATATATACCAAGGAGCCATTTTCATTTTGAGTCATCTTGTACTTGAACATTTATGTGGGGTAAAAGGAGGTTGCCCCCTCGAAGAGACTTATTATCTAAAATTATCTCTTTTTCAAGGCGTTAAGTACTTATTCTGAGGTTTTTCTATGCTATATTAATATTTGGTTCTTAACACATTGAAATAATTTGATGGACATATGTTCCATCCCCATGGGTTAATCACTGCCTTACCCATTGAGTTAGGTGTGAGACTATCTTTGTTGCTATGGAGGTCATCGATGCACCTCTTGAGTACAACTTGTTTCTTGAGCACACTTGGTTCTATGAGATGACTACATTTATATCATAAGTCTTTAGGGTCTTACGCTTCCTTCATCAAGATAAAATAGTGATGATTGATCAAATTTCATTTTGTACCCCATACCTTGGATCTAATATGGGGTCTACTATACCCTTTATCATTGATACCCAAGAGTCTTACATGAGTGTTGGTGCAGGGATGTTCAAATACTCTTCACTCATGAGAACATTTCCTCTTCCCCCACCACCTCCTATTGTGAACATTTCTCTAGTTCATATGATCTCTTCATTTACCAGTGGATCCATTAGATCTTTCGATCCTTGGGTGGTTCTTCATCCTGATGACATTGAGTCTTGTGGAGCTTATTTTATTCTCAATGTGGTTGAGATTTCCTCTCCAACGATCTCGTCAACATCAGCTAATATTGGTAAACATATCCATCCTCATAGGGAGTGTGATCATTCTACTCCTCCCACACAGGTTGTTACCTCTCCAAGTTAACACGATGTTCTAGATACTAAGTTTCCTTCCAATGAAGCCATCCTGGATGTCATGGATACCATAGATAAGCCAAGGAAGAGATGATGCATTGATCATCTTCTCCTTATTCGAAACTGATGAGAGTTAGCATGATGATTTTTGACCTCATATTGGGGGAATTTACTGGAGCACCCAATAGACCTCCTAGTATTGACCCTTTTTTGCCTTGGTTATCTTTTTTAGAACTTGCCAGTGAATTGTCTACTTCCCATTACATCTAATATTTGTGTTTTGTACTTCCTTCATGTCTTGATGGAAACCATCACTGATATTTTGTATCTCACGAAACCACTCATGATGAGTATCTTTGTATTGAAAAATTCATTCCTAAGTGGCCTAGCCCCAGCATCGTGTTCCATATGATGTTGACGTCGACTCATGAGTTCATCGATTATGAAAAATATCCTTAGACTGAGCCTAGAAATTGGATTTACTTGGACTAAAGCATAGTTCCTTGTACATAGGAGTGTGGTGTGAGTGATTTTTTTCGCATATACCATATCCAAAAAATCCAAAAGTATTTTATTTTTTGATATTTCACTATGCGTTTTAACCACAGAATCTAGTTTACATGTGTTGACAGGATACTCAGGAATTTGTTTTATGAATATGGAGACTTCCACTGAACTTGAGGTACGTGTTCTTAAAAATAGCATATATGGATAGGTATTTTCCATAGATCCACGATTTTCCTTATTAACTATCCATTTTGTTGTCACTATGCCTTAGATTCGATCCCATTAGGTTGCGAATTAGCAACTCCAATTTTGCATGTTGTAACTTGCTCAGTTGTACCTACCCTCTATGGGTTCCCTAGTTAGTACCTGGATTTCCATTCGGTGCCCATGCTGCGATTTCATGTAGGTCTAGGAACCCTCCTGTAGTCCCACCATGACTTGATGTTGAGACTCATTCTCCTCTCTTCCTCTATATTATGGCCATATCATGAGGGGGTTCTTGAAATATTCATTTCTCTTAATGGTCACCTATGAATTTTTTTCTTGTGTCATTTACCTTGTCGTTGCACTATTATTTTCTTAAATCCTACTTACTACTATTGTAGTATCCTTTGACCATCTACCTCTTGCATTATCTAGCCTTTCTTTTGCATACATATACCCATGGAGAGAACATCCACTAAGAGTGGATCTGACTTTACAATACCATTTTCTTTCATTTTTCTTAGGTCTATTCCATGCATTTCGAACATATGAGCATGATGTTAAGCCACTCATTCTCATTTGTCTATTTCGAACATTTTCTTAAAACATGAAGGAGACACTAAAAATCAAAAAAAAAAAAGAATGGGTTTTTTTTCACCATTTGTCTGTTCTCGAAATGGAAACATCAATCAAGTCTCCCTTGAACATGGCACATATTTGAGTCATCATCTTATATTTGGGATTTATCTTGCCTAGGATTCGTCCCAACAATACAAGTCATAGATACTCCTCTGGCTTGTTACTCTTCCAGTCATTATGGAGAGTGCTTCAATGCCTCTTGCATTTTTGCACTATATTCATCCATATATTATGTCTTGCTTCCAAGTAACCATTGTGTCATTTATATGTTCAAGGAAATTTTAATCCTAATTCGGCCATCTATTGGTTTTTTGGCTTTCTAAGTCGTCCATCCCTAGGTCAGTTGTACTTAGTGACACTCTCTCTTCACATTATCTCTTGATCTATGTTTCATGTAAATTGATGGGGGATATAGTAAGGCCCTCCTTCAACATATCTCTTCCTATAAAATTCATCACATTATCTAAGAAACAGATCTAGAAACTATCTATTACCTTGGAGCTTGCATTCCTCAGTGATAGACCTCCTCGCGATCGAAAGTGAGTTTTCATCATCGACTCATAATTAATTGATTCTATGATTGTTCGACATCAGATCCTCTTTTCACACTCGCTATATTGTACTAGGTTCCTTGGGGTCCATCTTCCTCATCGATGGGTCCCCTTGCATCTATTAATAGTATACCTCAATGACCGGTAATCAGATGGTTTCTACCATGCTTGAAATCATCTCATCTATTTGCATGTTGTATATTCATACCATCAGGGTTTGGGATAAATACCTTGGGTTTTGGGCCACATCCTTTCTTTACATCATCCCCTCCCAAGTTGTGATGGAATATATCACTTATCTATGAGTAATTTGAAGACTTTGGGGGCACTTTCCTCAGTGCTCATCATCTTCTTGATATATATACTATGACATAGATCCACACTATATTTTCTCGTGGCTATGATCATTTTGATGAAATAGATACACATTGTATTGGCTCATGGATATAATATTTTTGATGACATGGATCCACCATGTATTGTTTCATGGCCATGGTCTTTCATTTCATGTCATGAATCAACAATGTATTTTTTTGGTGACCATGCTTTGATACTCTTCAAAGTTTGAGTATGTCTACCTAGGGTATGGTCTATATATGATTTTATCATTGGTGTTTGATTGTAGGAACTCTTTGACTGTTGAAACTATTTTCTCTCTCCTCATGTTTCCTCATGTACATTATTTTATTCTAATGTGTTTCATCCATCCATTCCTTTCCTAACCTCACACATTAGGGGGAATCTATTATAGACTTAATTTCCACCCTACATGGATAGAAGGGAATCTAGCAGAAGATGAAAGCCAAGACACAACTCCATCTTAATATTTAGGTCATTTTTGAAGGGTGTTTCTTTTCATAAATACGACAACAAGTGACTAGTCACTAGTCATCTATAGTGAAACTAGTGACACCCTTTGTAACCTTTTATATTCACGGGGTTTTGAAGACGTAAGCGAGGGATTATTTGGTTATTCATGGCCTGAGATTTGGAACTCGCATCATTTGAGCAACCATTGGTGATATATAAGCTCTCCCAAGCCTCTTCCAAGGATCTATATAAAGAAGGTAAATCTTGAGCATCGGAAAGAAGTATCATTTACAAATTTATGTTGCCAAAATTCAAAGGGGCTTCTCCATCTACATCAGTTGCAGTCAGGTTTCCTAGATTGGTTGAAGAGCTGAAGAGGATCAAGGAGAAAGGGGAAAAGAGGAATTCATCTACGCCATGAGGTAATTGTATTGATTTAATTCCATTTTTTAGATTAACAGATCATTGGTTTTACCCTATGAACGTTTTTTTTCATACATAAATATTCATATCCAATTTGTCACATTATAGATCGAGTTAGATCCAAGCTAGATCTAGGATTCTAGCACCAAGAAGAGATGTGGGAAGAAATTAATTTTCTTTTGTGTGTAGGAAGCATGTTGAGGAGGTTGGAGCTAGAACTTCAGGTCTGCAGCAACCAGAATATACGAAGGAAAACCTTCAAGAAAAGGTATGTTATTCCTACCACTTCTTAGTTTAATCATGATCCAATTGCTTAAGTCTGAAGGAAAGCCATACAATTATATCCCTATATTTTTATAGGATTAGTAGGCAGATCCTAGGGAGGTCTTACTATCCACTCAAGATATTTTCTCCAAAACATCGGGACTATATGAGTTGGGTATCACTAGGAGAGATATTCTTATATTCTTCCATCCAATTCAAGGTTTTGATTGCTTCATAAATGTTATTTGCAATTTTGATCCATAAAAATTAGTTCTCTATATGTTGGGATTTGAATATTCTTATGTTACACTCTTTCTAAACATGCCATAAAATAAAACCTAAGAAGAGTTTCCAATTTTTAGTTAAGATTTGGTTTGCAAATTGTGTTGATCTCCAATCCTCCAATGTTGAAATGATATCATTTCCCTACTTTTCAGATTGTATGAATGGTTATGCCCCATTGTTCCAAATATTTGTATAGATCTCGCATGATTAGAAGAGGTGCTCCATAGTTTCCTCTACTTGGTGGCACATATTCTATATTGAAGGCCCTTCATAGCCTCTTCTTAAGAAGTGGTACTAGGAGATGAATTTTCTCCTTAATAAAATCCATAGGAATGTGGAAATATTTGGCCATATTGATGGATTCTAAATTTGAGACCATATTTTTCCTATTTCTATATTTTTCAACTCCACCACTAGCCTATACACTTAATCAAGTGATTTTTTTCCCCTTATTGGCATCAGAGTTGGTCACAGGAAATCTCAGGGCAGTTGCTGACTGGTTCATAGAGAAGAATTTTTCATACATTAGAGTTTTCGGGTGTTCAATCCCCCCAGACACCCTCCAAAAATTCCTCCCTGATAGACTAGTGTGCAGGGAGGTGGCTCATCAAATAGTAGCAGGTGGAATTGGGACATAACTAAAAATGGCTCAAAAGAAATTTTGGACAGTTTTTCCCGTTCAAATTGGGAAATTTTCATTGCTCAACTTAGGTCACTCCAAAGTTGAAGCGGCAATGCTAGAGGAGGTTAAATTGGTAAACCTCGAGCACGGGAAGCACGATCCTTACCTTCTAGTGGGAAAACACATGGCCCATTGTAATATGAAGGCCTATGAACATGAGAAGTCCCCTTGTGACGATCTGCTCAAAAGGAATAGGACCTATGAGGAAGTATTACAAAGAGTACAGACACTATCGTCTGACTTGCAAGCTAGTTTTCAGACCTTCCAGAAGTACAGACGAAGCGGCCTACCCAAAGTACTGCAAGGAGAAGCAATTACCCTTCCTCAGAAACAAGAAGATACTCTTCCAAATTTCGGATAAGAAACACAAGATAAATCCAATCCTGAAGAATTTCCTTAGGAGACTGAAGGCTTTTCACAAAATGAAGAGGCCTTACAGACGGAAAATCCAGAGATGGAAGCAGAGAGGAAGCCCAGGACACCTCCCAAGTCCAGTAAGTCCACTCCTCCTTCATCACCTGTTGTTGATTTCATTATACCTAAGGATATGGGAGGAACAAGGTCTACAGACATAGGAAGTCCCATAACTTCCTTAACTCCTTTACAGTCCACCTTTGGACTCCTACAGATGGGAGATATATATGTTGGTGACCTCACCCCTATTTCTAGATATGAGATCCCTCCTTCCGATTATTTTTTCAACAAGAAGAGGAAGGCTATTGTAAGGCAAGAAATGCATATGAGAGAAGGGGGTATGGTGAAGAAGCATAGGGTCTTGATAGATGGCCAGAAACTGGAAGAGGAGGATTTCACTACAGAGGTAGCAGGCTCCATGGGAGCCATGGAAACAGCAAACATTTTTACTGTGGAGAACATGAGAACAAGGATAAAGAAGAGTAACCACATGATAGCTCATTTGCAGGATCAGTTAAAGAATGCTGAGAAAAACATTAGAGAAGAGGTGAATAAAAGTCTGGAGTAGGTTAGAGTTGTTGAAAGGCAATAAATCCAATCACTCAAAACTAGCCTGGATGAAATGAACCAGAGGGTACAAGGAAGTCAGGTACAGGTTACTCAGCAAAGGGAGCTTGTTAAACAGTTACAGGCTAAATTGAGTTTGATAGAAGGTCAAGTCATGGACTTAAAGGCTTTTCAAACCCTCTCGTTAGAAGCCCATACAAAGATAGAAGCTGAACAACAACAATTGATCTCCAAAATAGAGATCATCCAGCATTATTTTCAAGAGGTAAGCAAATCCATTGATAACATTATTTTACTAGAAAAAGAGGCTAAAGAAGCAAGGAATACCTTTAAGAAAGAAGTCGCATGTTCAGGGAATAGGAAGATTCTGAAAAATTTAAAACTTTATGTCGCAGAACAGATAAGAGGAGACATTATGCTCAAGGCATGGGAAACAAACATAGTCAAAAACAAGAAGACGGTCAAGAAATCAAAGATAATTGTGAGGGAATCTTTGATTATTTGGATAAGAAAGAATTAGGATTTGAAAGAAATGACTTCTCTAGACTACTAGGGCAGATAAACATTGTGAAACAGCAATTAGATTACAAAGAGACCTTACAAGAGGTTCAGGCAGAAATTTCACAGTTGAGCGAAATCAATACCAATCAGATATACGGATGGTTGGTACAGCCTAATTTAAATTTGCAAATAATCAGGTCTGCCAATAAAGGTTTTGAAGACCAGTTTCCAAAGGTACAAAGAAAGTTTTATCAATTTGAAACTAAAGATCTCCCGACACCACCCAGAATTTTTGTTCATTTTTTAGAGAAGTGTGTTGAATGTATAGCTTCAAAAGAGGGAGAGACTTCAACTAAGCAATGGAGCATCGTTCAAAATCTTATAATTTGAAATGATAGATCAACGAAATGTTAATCATGCAATGGTTAAGGTTGCATTTTTGTAACTATTTTTCTTTCTTTTTCCATAAAAAATAGGAGATCGCTAACTATCAAGTAGCGATGATCTTGTATAAATAAAAGGAGAGAAGACTGACAAAAGGATTTTTTCCTTCTCTAAAAAAGGCATTGTGACGAAGACATCTAAAGAAACTCTAAATTAATAGAAAAGCAGATTGAAGATTCCATATTTTGTCAAGTTTGAGCTATGTGTTCCCCTGTCTTTTCATCGTTCTTTCATGTGTTTTATTAATGAATGCTTGACTACAATTTAGTACAACCTCTACCATGGAAATAAATTATCCTTGTTATTCAGATCATTTACAGTTTTTCCTCTGCATTGGTTATCAACCGATACAAGACCTGCAAATGTTTGGATTACAATATCATATGCTTCATTAATATTTTATTTTCTTCATAGTCTCTTATTACAATGTGAGATTCCTCTTAAATTGATGCCTCACCTTGTTAGTAGTTATATGATTTTCTTCATATCATACATGTTTCCCTTTCTTTAAGTTTTAACTCGGATACAAGAAAATGCCTTTGATTCACTCACCTCATTAATTCGTGTTTTAGAATCGTTCTCTTTGCATTGTAAATTAGAGATAACTAAGCCTAAAAAGAAAATACAGATCTATATCTCCCTTATCTTTTATCCTTCATGACAGTACCAGTTTTAAGGCAACCCAACGTCGAACCCGGTCTTTCAGATCAAACCAACATTTCCCTAAATTTATTCAACACCATCTTGCAAACAGCAAATAACCAGGCTGAGTTAGAACATTCATGGGCAGCAATTGAGAGAGATATCAGCATTCAGGAAAACTAGGGATTCCAACAGAGACAGATGAGAAACCAACTTTAATCCTCATATTTTAAATAGTTGTCTTTACTGTCCTCTTTTCCTCTATCATTTCAGATGCCTTGACAGTATACCTTAGAGCCTTAAAGTATAAACTTAGGAACAACATCCTTTTGGAGCCGTTGTCGGGGACAGAGTAATGAAATCATTTTTCCCTGGGAAGAATAACATTGACACTTTCCTTCTTTGGTAGTGAACAAAGTTTGGAAATATTCTAAGGCTACCTTCATCGTTCACTTGGAAAGTCCACACTACTTAAACTAGCTCTTAACAAAAAAAAACACCAAGAAGAATCCAGACGATAAATAGATTTCGCCTTCTTCCAACCCAGAAAAAATTCTAAAATTAAGAAGGTACTTTCAGAAGACTGCCTTACCCACGAATAAATATTATCAACTTAAATCCACACAGTCTGACTACGAATATCAACACAGTGAATCAAGCATTATATCCCCTAACAGGGAATACTCTGCTGGAAAAGTTACACCCCCGAATTCAGATTTTGTTTTACCTGTTTTTGAGACTGAAGATTTATCAGTCGTTTCCCATACCAATAGAAAATGAAGGTCTACCTCACTCCTTGTTGCGACCAACTCCCCCTCGCTCCTCGAGGTTCGTTTTCCCATCTCTCAAAACTCAAACAATTATCCTATATACCTCGATTCGGTTTCTGTCGACTCTCCTATATATTCACCCTATGATTCTGAAGGAACTAGTCCACATTCCCCAAGCTCATTTTTCTCAAATTTCATCCCTACCGATAACCCTTTCCTTCAAAACCTCCCTTGTAACCCCCAAACTTTTACCACAAAAGCCACAATGGCTGCAGCTGGAGCAGGTGGGGCAGGAAGTGTTGTTGTAGGTGGTCAAGGAGGAGGAGCGGGTGGCCAGGCACTGCCTCCTTGGATATTTGCAAAGGTTGTTGCAAGATATGCCCCTCTGGTTCTACCAGTCCCTCTCCATGACTTACCAGAAAATTACACAAAAAACATACCCAAATTCACAGGAGAAGGCGATTTAACGGCAGCCAAACACATAAATTTTTTCGATCAATTCGCTGGCATTCTCGGATTAGAACATGAGGATGTTTACTCCATACTCTTGGTTCAAAAATTTGAGGGGAAAGTGAGAACCTGGTTTCGAGGCCTAGAAGCTAGATATATACCTTCATACGATGAAATTGAAAACGCTTTTATCAGACAGTTGGGTGAGCGGAAAGACCATCTCTATTATCTGACCGAATTCGGAGGTCTTAAAGAAAAAATATGAATCAGTCCTCGAGTTTACCCAACAATTCAAAAAATTGTATAATAAGATCCCAACCGAAGTTAAACCCTCACAACCTGCAGCGAAAGTGACTTTCGTCAGAGATTTTGACCCCAACTTCGCCCTTTTACTAAGGGAGAGAAGATCAGACAATTTACTAAGATGCAAGATGATGCCTTGGAAATTGAATCTAACATGATGGCATCAGGGAAGTTGAAAACCAAGTTTGAGACTGGAAACAAAGAAATAAAGAGATACAGGGAGCAAGGAGGACCCTCTAGATCAGGGAGATCCTCAGAAGATAAAATAGACGATATGGCTAGAATCATCAAAGAACTGCCAAAAAAAATATCAAGAATGGAACTGGATCAAGCTAAAAATGAACATTACCCTAGAAAAGAATTCAGAAAAAACCCTAATCCTCAAAACCATCAAAAACAAATTAAGAATGAAGATCAAAAAATTCAAACCCCTTTTAAAAGTGAAAAAATTATAGGAGGACAAGACGTAGAGGATTTTGAGGAGTTTGAAGAGGATATGAACAATCTCAGTGACAACTTATCACAACCTTATATAATAGTACACGATTATGAAAAGTCTCTCACTACAGAGTATCAGATTGAGAGTAATAAGAACGGTATTGTTTCTGAAGATTCAACTTATCACGGAGTAGCAGATGGTATAATTGTCGAGCTCCACCAGAAATACAACCTGAGACCTAGGAACACGGCTTCCACAACCGCTCTAGTTAAAAAGATACTGCTGAGGGTTGAAACTGACCAAGCAGTTGCAAAAAATACTGAAAAACAAACCGCTAACGTACAGTCTATAAAAAAAAGACAACGGAGACATCACCCTTAAGAACATAGAAAATAAACACCCCTGTTACTGAAACGAAGGCCACTCAACCCAGGAAAGTAGAAAAGAAAGGGCTAGAGACTCAAACCATGGAAACTGACAAAACCATTGGAAGTTTTAATCTAGAGAGCAAGATCAATAATATCAAAATCCATATTCCCCTTGTTGAATTGGCCAAAAACCCAATATATAGAAAACAAATTGCCAAAATGATTAGTTTTTCAGAAAACGAAAGTTACGATGATGCCATTAACTTAGAAGACGATAAGCCTAACATAGTTTTCGTCCTACACTTCAAAGGTGCTAGAGACATCGTTGCCCCTTTCTACATCACTTTGACAGTTTTTTATCATCTACTCCATAACTTCATGTTAGATTCTAGGGCCTCTCACAATGTAATGCCTAAAGCAATCATGGACAGACTCAGCCTAGAAATCACCAGGCCTTATGGAGATTTATATTCATTTGACTCAAGGAAAGTCAAGTGTATAGGCATGATAAAGGACTTAGTCGTAAATATTACACATGTACCTACAAAAAGTGTTTTAATGGATGTGGTTGTCGCAGATATACCTCTGAAATACGGCATGCTCTTGTCTCAATCCCGGGGCACTAAATTTGGAGGTTCTCTTCAACTTGATATGGCGTACGCAACAATTCCAGTTTTCGAAGGTCAGTTCATGCGATTGTACAGGGAAAGTAGATTAGCGTTTATTGTTAGTGATCCTCTCATCCCAAATAATTACACTGTATATATATTGTTGATCAGGATTTAGGTAATTGTATATTATCTATAGATGATGATGTTGATGCATGTGTAGAAGAAAATTGTATAGGAAATAAAAAAGAAAAAGAACAATTAGAACAAGATGTATATAGCACTAGTGTTTGGAAAACGTTTTTTGACGGCACCTCATCTTATCTTGGAGTTGGGGCTGGAGTAATTTTTGTAGCACCTGATAATCAATTCGTTATCCCTTTCTCTTATAGGCTGCAGTGGAACATTGACCAAACTAATAACATATGTGAGTATGAAGCTCTAGTGTTAGGAGTAGAGGCCGCTAGGAAGATGAAAATAAAAAAACCTGGAAGTTTTTGGTTATGCAGAGTTAATCATGAAACAAGTCAACTGCTAGTACCAGGCCAAACATCCTAGATTAAGGTCATATCGAAATTGTGTTTGGGACCTAATTGAAAAAAAAATCTCTTCTATTAATATTCATTTCATTCCGAGAGCCGAAAATCAATAGGTGGATGCCTTAGCCAAAGTTGCTTCGACTTTCACACCTCCCACTGCTTTCAAACTAAAGGATCATATACAAATGACACATAGGCCTTCCATACCCAATAACATACAGCATTGGCAAGTCTTTGAGGATGACGAACAACTCAAAAAAAAATTGGAAACGGTAGACGAGTTCGACGAAACGCATGCTGACCAAGAGAACCAGAATGACCCTATTTGGATCATGTAGAAAGGGGAAGACCCCCAAGAGTTCCAAGATAAAATTGCAAATCACCGCATGCTAGTTTTAAAAAATAACCAAATACCCAAGGGCTTGATTCCCTTAGAAAGACTCTTTAATCATGATGACATCCCTTTCAATACTACCTTACAGCCTCAGCCAGAAGAAGTTGAAGATTGCAATATAGGTACCAAAGAGAGTCCTAGGTTAGTTAAGGTGTCCAGGTACCTATCCCCTGAAATCAAGAATAAATATGTTGAATTGCTTAAGAAATACAAAGATGTTTTTGCCTGGTCCTATGACAAGTTGAGAACTTATGACACGACTATAATGGAAAATAAAATTCCATTAAAACCAGGTGTCAAACATTTTAGGAAGAAACTCAACTAGATTAACCCTATCCTATTACCAATGATAGAAAAAGAGGTCAAGAAACTCTTGGATGGTAAAATTATAGTCCCACTGAGATATTCTGAGTGGGTAGCTAATTTAGTCCCAGTGAGAAAGAAAAACGACGAGATCAGACCGTGTTTCGATTTCAGAAACCTGAATTGATCATCACTCAAAGACAATTACCCTTACCTAAGATGGATCATGTTTTAGAAAAATTAGTTGGAGCTAACAGAATGTCTATGATTGATGGTTTTTCAGGTTACAATCAGATCGCAGTGCATCAGGACGATAAAGAAAAACTGCTTTTACTACCCCTTGGGGTACTTTTATGTACGATAAAATGCCTTTTGGTTTAATGAATGCAGGGGCAACTTTTCAGCGAGCCATGGATATCACCTTCGTGGGTGAGAGAGATAAGTTTGTTTTTATCTATCTTGATGACCTGACTGTTTTCTCCAAATCAGATGTAGAACATCTAATGCATCTTAAACAAACCTTTGAGAAATGTCGAAAGTTTGGTTTGTCACTCAATCCCAAGAAATCTCATTTTGCAATGCAAGAAGGTAAACTCTTGGGCTATATTGTGTCTAAGGATGGGATCAAAATCACTCCCAAAAGGGTTGAGGCAACAGATACAATAAATTTTCCTAGAAATGTAAAAGAAATTCAGTCATTTTTAGGAAAAATAAATTTCTTGAGGAGATTCATCCCTAACTTTGCCAAAATTGTGAAATTGATAATAGATATGCTCAAAAAGGATAGTGAAGTGAAATGGACAAGCGAAGCCAAAGCCTCCTTATAACGCATCAAGAAAGTAATAAGTGAAGCACCAATCTTGGCTAGCCCGGATTACACAAAAGTTTTTTTGATTTTTTCTTTCACTTCAGAACATACTATAGCAGTTGTGTTGTTACAAAAAAATGAGGAAATTTTTGAGTGGCCTACTGCGTTTTTTAGCAAAAGTCTCAAGGACGCCGAGTTGAAATATGATATATTGGAGAAATAGGCCTATGCAATGGTGAAAGCTCTCAAGTCTTTCAGAACTTATGTGTTGCACTCAAAGGTCATTGCTTATGTGCCCTCTAGCTCTGTTAAAGATATCCTAGTGCAACCAGATAGCGATGGAAGAAGAGGCAAGTGGTTAGCTAAGATCCAGGAGTTTGACCTAGAAGTCAAACCAACTAAAATTATCAAAGGTCAAGGTTTGGCCAAATTTCTTGCCAAATCAAACTTAAAAGCACTAGGGATAAATCAGTTGCAACAGACCGAGGGATTTCTGGAAATAGACGAGCTTGATGCCTCTGCACCTACAACCGAAATGCAAGACAATTTTTCTACTTTGGTCTGGTATCGTGACATCGTCCATTACCTACTTACACTCCAATTTCCTACTGAGTTAACCACGTCTAAGGCTAGGATGTTAAAGTTACATGCTGTAAAATATTGTATCATAGATGCTAAATCGTATTGGAAAGACCCCCTAGGTTTCCTACTGAGGTGTTTAGTCGAAACGGAAACAAAAGGGGTTATAGATGAATTCCATGTCGGGGTGTGAGGAGGACATCATGCGTGGCGAGCAACAGTTTAAAACATATTAAGAGTCGGATACTACTGGCCCAAATTGTTCACAAAAGTGAACACTAGAGTTTGAAATTGTGTCCCTTGTCAGTTGTTCACAGGCAGACAGAAGATCCCATCTTTTCCCCTTATACCAGTTAAAACGGAAGCCCTATTTCAACAATGGGGACTTGATTTCATTGGAGAAATTAATCCACACTCTAGCACGCAGCACAAATGGATCCTAATGGCCACTGATTACTTCACTAAATGGGTGGAAGCTATCCCCACAAGAAATGCAACTGATTCGGTAGTAATCAATTTCTTGGAAGATAATATTTTATCCAGATTCGGGTGTCCTCGAAAGATAATCACTAATAATGCACAAGATTTTAAATCGATGACCATGATAAATTTTTGCCAAAAATATAACATCATACTAGGGCACTCCACAACTTATTGTCCACAAGGTAATGTTCTGGCTGAATCATCTAACAAAAGCATGATTACCATGATAAAAAAAGGTTTTAACTTAAAACAAGAAAGCGTGGCATATCCATCTAAAATATGCACTATGGGCCAATAGAATAAGTACTAAACGATCAATTGGGATTTCCCCTTTCCAGATGGTATATGGCATTGATGTCATTTTACCAATAAATTTATCTCTACCAGTGATGAAGCTCTGGCAGGATTCGAATGAAGAACCCAATGATGTTACCAGAAGAATAAACCAGTTGGTCGAAGTTCAGCAAAACAGGGTCGAAGTAAATGAAAGGTTACAAAGATATCAAGATAAAATGAAAGACTTGTTCGATCAGAAAGATAAATATAGAGAATTCCTCCCTGGTGACTTGGTCTTGAAATGGGAAGCCAGGAAAGAGGACGTTGGAAAACATGGCAAATTTGTTTCAATCTGGTCCGGCTCATACAGGATTTTGGCCTTGGAAGGAAAAAACACTTGGTTATTAGAAAATCTAGATGGAAACATCCTCAATGCCCCTCTGAATGGTCGGCATCTTAAACACTTCATGCAATAATGCGTTTCTAAATTCTCATTGTACATACCAGTTTGTTTTTATAGATTTTGTATAGTTTTGTTAAAAAAAAGGGGGGGGGATTTCTTTCCATGATGTTTCCTAATGATTATAGCCTTATGTTAGTCGCAGGGAAAATTTCTAACGAGACAGGGAACTCGAAGTACCGAAAGGTGGCATGTACAGGTATTCTTATTAAAGTGTCTCACAAAGACAAAGGTAATGAACGAGTAATCTTTGGATTGGTAATATAAGAGCTAATAAAGGTATGAAATCCCATTTCAAATTTTGAGATAAAAGCCCTAAGAAGTATGAATGATTTCATTCCTATAGAAATTTGAAAAAAATAAAAATAATAAACCAAATAATACGAAAAAGTTATAAAAAGCTAATTAAGGTAATTTCTGAGAGCAGTCACATGTATGGTAGTTTTTCTAAGATTGAAAATAATAATAAAAAAATAAAAAAATAAAAATAAACCCCTTTACCCCCCCTTGACCACAGTAAATCCTTCTCCCACTTTATCATGGAGGTCGGATCTTAAAGTTTCCTGACAACAGAGGGGTCTCACTCTGGTCTTCAAAACTCTCAAACAAAATCTCAAGAAAGAGAGTGAGTCGTGTTTTTAAAGTTCTTTGACTTTAGCTGGATCACAAACATGTCTAGGTTAATCCTGACCTTACTAGTTATCCTAATAGGAATAACTGATTTTTTTTCTCAAGGAAACTCCCTGGACTAAAGGTCAAAAGTTTCCCTTAAGGAGTTCTTTGAAGCCCGTGATTTTTGAAGGCAGAGGAGAAGATTGACCCAAAGCTATTTAAATGAGTTGACAGACTTTGATTCTTTTTCAAACAGATATCTTCCCGGGTATATTGTATACTCATTGATTACCCCCACTTCAAAAATATAAAAGAATAAATACAGACAGATGGTGAAAGGAAATTCAATATTGATTGCCCCCATCTGGTTCAAAGAGATGAAGAAAGGAAATTCATTTTGTTGATTTCCCTCATCTCAGCATTTAAATGCTTGAAAGTAATGAAGTGGTGAAAGGAAATTAGATGTGGGAAGTCAGATAACTTCACCGAGATACTGAACAGGCTCGCGGAAGTGAAGCAATATCCTCATATCTGATAAAAGTTGTCATACACAAATTACAAGATGTTCGGGTAATTTCTCTTCCTTTCGACTGAATTTTATCATAGATTTTAGAGATATCCTTACCGAACACAACAAAAATACTTACCTTGATGCAAACGGAATCACATGAAACCTCATAAGATGATTATTTTGGTTTTGATTATCTTACACAGTTTTGAGCTCAGTTTCAGGAGAAGAGGTTTATTGAAAACCCGCTCGAGATAGTCAAAATTTTTGTTTTGAAGAGATTTTCAAGGTTAATGTTGAGACCCTACTCTTGTTCGGTTTTTCTCCAAAATCTATTTCATAGAGCCAAATCATTGACTCCATTACCCAATGAAGGCACTTCGTCTGCATGTTCTTCTCATCCCACAAGGAGACGAGATCCCCTGATGGAGCCTAATGTTGACACGAAGTTTAATTTTTTCCCATCCTTGAAAACTAAAGCTTCATATTTTCCTAAGTCATAGAGCCTCCCTTAATCAAAAGGGAGATATGAGCTTTCCATTCCTTCTTGGGTTTTTCAAATTCGGCTTTTCTCGAAGTATGATTCTCGACTTTTTTTTTTTTTCCTAGTGCCGAAGTCCCGAAAAGGTTTAACATATTTAAAAAGTTAAAAGAGGGGAGAAATAAAGGTTACCTTCCCATAGTTTTCCACGAACACTCTTTAAACCCGTGATTATTTAAGTTCCTAAACATATTATCTTTCCCTTAATCTTTCGGGATTCGGGTTTTTCTTGCCACTAAAGTGCTTTCAAACTCTCAACCCTCAGACTCCCGATCCTCGTTTTTCCGAATAATTAAAAATTTAATTAATTAATGACCTGGTTTAATTAAATTCCTAATACATGTCTTCGCGCCTCACTAATCTCATCGTCATTTCTTGATCCTGGGATTGCTTTTTGCTTATCCCTTGAAAACATGATCCCCGAAGTTCTGAAACGTGAAATCATGTTTTCTCTAAACAGGGTTTAATTTTCAAGTTAATTCATTTTTTAAAACAGGATTAGTGATAATTA